>JAEIHY010012314.1:0-22332 GCA_018904565.1 Drosophila tsacasi
TCGTTTTCAAGATAATTACAAAAATGTAAGATATTCGCACGCGACACAGACAGAAGTCACCAGTTCAAGCACTGATATCAGCGAAACTTGATGAATGATTTTAATGCAATTAATTTGAATTATTTATATCAATTCAACTTAATAATGTATTTGAGTTGACTTAAAAATATTAAGTACTTTTTTTTAAAATGAATTTTAACCACTGTCGCACGCGACATTTTCTCCCATCGTACTTTTCGTGATGTTTTTTTACTATTTAAGTAAATCAGAGAAGCATAATTGTGGTCTTTTTTGACTCTTTTCAATCTCCTAGTGATGATAGAAAGCAAAAGTCTCAGCATAGTTGCTCTGCTTTGGAGATTTTTATCAAAACACAACAAGATCTTTTTTATGGTGTTTTTCATAAAAATGATGAAAATTCGTAAGTTGTGCGTCTTTGCATTCGAATATTTCGAAATTTGTTTTAGAATATGATAAAGGCTTTGCAATTTGATTCATTGGAACATTTGTGAATGTTACTTTGTTAAAAAATATTAATTTTAGAGCACATTTTGTGGTTTTTGCTGCGGTTGACCTTTCTGGATAATATTAACTACTCAGTATTAACTACTCACCGCCTGGCTCCCCCGCCGCTCATCGGCAGGTTGATGACCATGTCGAATTGCTTGTTGGCCAGAATCTCGGCCAAATGACGCAGTTCGCCATTGATGTCATCGGGTGTGGTCTTGTCGAATGTCCACTGCACGGACTCCACCTGCAAGAGCGGAGTAAAAGGAGGGGATGTACCATTAAATACACATGCCATACGGGGGAACATAGAATACTTTATAGAAGGCGTCGCCAAGGCCAACTTGCGAGCGTCATCTTCAACTTGAATCAATTGTTTGCTTAGAGCACATAATAAAGATATCGCTAGCTATTTATGGATTGATTTTCCATGTCTATTGTTCGACAGGCAATAAACAAAAGGGAAACACAAATAAAAAGAAAATAAGAAAGACAGGCAATGTGACAACAATGGCACATTGGTTCTTAACTTTATGGTTATCAATTTTCTTAATGACTTCAGTTTTTTTTAGTTTAATCTAAGAGCTTATAAAGTTAGAGTGTTTAAAAGGCTCTACGAGAAAATACAGAAATAAATTCTAATACTAGAGAACATTTTTTGAATATTTTAGTTATTTATTATTTTTCCCAATGCAAAATTGTAGTTAATTTATTTGTTGTATAAAATCATAATTGTATTTTAGTTGTTTATTATTTTTCCCAAAACAAAATTGTAGTTAATTTACATTTTGTATAATTTATAAGTGTATTTTAATTATTTCTTTTATTTTTTAATAATAAATAGGACAGAATGTTGATTTATCGCATTTATGCATTAAAAACATGCAATTATCGATACAAAATCGATATGTCCTGTCAATCCCAGTTGTATATCGGTTTATGTAGATAAATTCAATCGACTTGTAGAAAACCTAAGGTAGGAACCTTAAAGATCACCTTGATCACAGCCATGCTTCATCAGGAAAATCTATAGACTTTAGGGAAGTCCTCGAATATCGATATATATGCCCAATTTTATTATTATTTACTTACTAATTATATAATTTATTATTTGATTTGATTATTTGCCACTGTAAAGTGGAATTCAATTCCGTTCCGAAAGTACCAGGAATTTGGGGCTAAAGTAGGGAGCCAACAACCAAAGCCAAGTGGCAGGGCAGAAGGCAGGGAGCAGTATTCAGCCGGAGCCGGAAGCGGAGCAGTGCCAAGGAAGAGACAAGCGTCTGAGACGTTATCAGGGGGAGATAGCAAAAGTCATTATTTGATCGCTGATCGCGATTCGCGATTCGTGATCGCCAAGACAGCGATCTTATCGGTTTTTATCAGGCAAGACAAGGGAGAGCCGAGTATCAGTTGCGATTCAATCATGGGCTGCTCCTGGTCGAAAGCGGAGCACAGCGGCGACACTGGCAGTACGCCGAATGCCTTGCAGGCGGCCATTCCCGGCCAGCGTCTCCAGTGGCGTCGCCGGCAGGATGAGAAGCATCAGCGGCAAATCCAAAAGTTACAGAAGCGAAATGCTCGCCGCAAGCATCGCAGAAAGCGAGGATCGGGCGGGACGAAGACCAAAGGCAGTGCCGGGGCCAGTGGTGGCGGCTCCATTTCGGGCTCCATCCAGAGGCGTCAACGTCTCAGCGGTAAAACGCATCCGGATCTTGCCCTGCAACTGCGCCTTCTGGGCGGCAGCAATGGCAGCAGTGCCACCGAATGCGTGAGCGCCCTGTATGCCAGGACCCTAGAGCAGCAACGCGAGGAGCTGCAGCGGACGGTGGAGCGACGGACGCTGGATCAGTTGGACCGGGAGCTGCACACGTTCCTGTTGAACCAACTGCTGTTGGGCGTTCAGTTCTTTTCGCACTTTGAGGCGGAAATGGGCCTGGTGGATGCGGAGCTACAGGCCAGGCGGCAGAGCGCAGAGCATAGCCTGCTGCAGAGCGGGGCCATCGATGCGGCTGTGGCTAGGAATTTGTTGTTTAAAGCCAGCCAGTGAGTTTCGCCTTCTTTCTTGAGTAGAAAATCCTTGAAAATCCAACTCCTAAAACTCTCGATTACAGCTCCTCCTCGAAGACTTCAGCACAGCCGCTGCAGAAGCCAGTGACGTACGTGGTCTTTGAGAATGTGGACGTGGCTCGACCCCATGACGCCAACTATGACACTGTGTCGGCTCTGTGCAAGGTCCTCCTGGAGACGGACTATTACAGCCGGACGCCCTGCAGTTCGGAGCTGGTGGAGCTAATGGAGCAGACCCGCTGGATGGGTTATGTGCGTCTCAAGCTGCGCGATCGCTCGATCCTTTCGCCGTCGATCAGCGGTAGTAGCAATCCAGGCTCTCCCATTCCACCCACCAGCAGCAGCGATGAGGAGTGCGTCTATGCCGATGCAGGCTATGCCCTGTCCACCACCTCCTCCTCCTCCGGCTACAGCTCGGGGGACTATGATCATGTGTACCTGGCCAGGCTGAATACGCCGCGACCTCTGGAGGAGTTGCGTTTGAACAGGAACTGCAGCCTGCACAGCAATGTCCTGCCGGAGAGCTGCATCCGGCGTTTGGCCAGCTGCTTGCCGCCAGAACTAGAGCAAACCGACGACGACGACGAGGATTCGTCCTCCTGCGAAGAGCAGGAGGAGTTGGAAGAGGATGATGGTGAGCAGCAGCGGGGGAATGTGGGTAATCGTAGCTACCCTCCCGCCGGCTATGAGACCGTCCAGGTTCTGCGCCAATGCCAGGCCGAGCAGCTGCAGCAGTGCTACCTCAGTTCGCAGCAATTCATGCTGTACTTCGGCGATCTGCTCCGCCAGCAGTTGGGCCACCAGCTGGGCATCAGCAGTGCCCAGCTAGCCGCGGGCTCCTATCGCGGCTGCAGCGTTTACACGGCTAAAGAGGAGCTCGTGCCCGCCATCCATGTGCCGCACGCCTGGCCCGATTGCGCCTTTGAGTTTGGGCTGCGGGCCAGGCCGAAACTGACCAACCTGCACACCGCCGAGCAGTTCCAGTGGCCCACCGAGCAGATGAGGAAGCGCATACGCTCCTTTGGCTACCACGTCGTGCCCGTGGGCTATGCCCCGAAGCGTTCGCGCAATCCCTTCCGCGAGCTAGAGTGGCGGATCGTCTTTCCCCAGGCTGAGCAGTATCTGGAGCGGCACTGCCTGACGCCCATGCAGCTGAAGGTCTTCCAGCTGATGAAGCTGCTCGTGAAGACGTTCGTGGAGAGCACCGATGCCCAGCCGCCGGGCGGGGTGCTCCTCGAGCAGCTGCGAGCGCATCTCTTCTGGCAGTGCGAGCGGCACAGCAACGACTGGCCGGAGGAGTTCCTCGGCGAGCGGCTGGTGCGATTCATCCGCTCGTTCGACGCCTGTCTGGCGCGGAAGCAGCTCAGCGACTACTTCATCGAGCGGCGCAATCTCTTCGAGCACGTGCCGGAGGACACGCTGATGAAGCTGCGCACCGTGATGGCCGGCATTGCCGAGCAGCCGCTGCTGCACGTGGTCCAGGCTCTGAGGAATCTCCAGCATGCCAAGGACTTTTATCCGCAGCTGGACTACAGGCGGCTCTTGAGGAATCTCTACAGTCAGGATTACCTGGAGCTGCAGGCGTGGGGCAAGTTCTCGCGTCCGCGTCAGGGATTCCCTGACCACGAGCAGGAGCAGAAGGAACAGAAGGTGCAGAAGGAGCAGGAGCAGGAGCAGAATGCTGCCCTGGAACCTGAGGTGGACAGGTCGAAGGGCTCGCGCCGAAAGACGGACATAACCGATGCGGGCGGACTGCTGGGCCTGGCCCAGCACCAGGAGCGCTCGCGGGGCAAGCTGCGCAGGAAGACGCAGCTCCTGAGGGCCACCAATCAGAGGCAGCTGCAGCGGCAGCTCTCGGAGGCCAACCAGCAGCGACGCTCCTCGCTGGACTCCCTGGACCTGCACCGCCTCCTGGCCCGCTCCAACTCGGAGATGTCCAGCCCGGAAGCGCCAGCGAAGCCTCAGCTCAACAACGGCCTGGAAATCCTGCGACGCAGCAATCTCCTCGAGCTTCTGCTGGACCATCTGCTGGCCATGTTGGCCCGTGCCATCCGCTTGGGCAATCGGGGCCATGCCCAGCTCTACCTGGAGCAGGGCCAGCGGCTGTGTCGCTTGTACCAGCACTTGGGTTGCTCTCAGCAGGCCCAGCACTTTGTCCAGGAATTGCAGCAGGCGGCCAGCAGCATGGAGGTGATGGTTAGCAGCAGCAGCAGCAGCATTAGCAGCAGGTCTCCATTGGTGAGTCCTGCAGGGGGACTACCGTTTGAGGAGACGGTGGAGTCACCGCCCTCGCTGCGCCGGAAATCCATTAAATTCCTGGACCACGTCGTGCAGATACACTCGCCCGATCCCCTTGCCAGGCACATGAATCCCCATCCGGCCAACATCAAGCTGAGTGGAATACTAAGGGGTAATCCCAACCACAGAGATGAAGGGGCAGACATAGAAATCCAAGAAAAAAGGGAAGATAAGCCCGCATCCCCCAAGGAGGAGGAGAAGAAGGTGGAAAACCCCAAGGACCAAGATCAGGAAGCGGAGAGTCCCACATCCAACAAGGAGGAAGGCAACCTGCTCTCGCTCAATGGCCTAATCCAGCGTCTCAATCTCGATCCCAACAAGTTTGAGGCAATCAGCAGCCGCACGGAGCAACTGGTCCAAAGGGTGGCTCCCTCGGAGGCCATGCGGGAGGAGCTCAAGGTGATCCTCAAGAGCAAAACGCAGAAGCTCAAGGGTGCCTTTAACTAGGGCCGCCCCGCTCACTGTACATAATAAAAGCTATTTAATCTACGGGAGGATCAGGTGATAAGCTGATAAGACGTAATTACAGGCTAGATAAGGATAAGGCTAAGGAAATTGCTAGAAGATAAGGATTACCTAATATTACAGTGTATTTTTTACCAATTAAAATCAGTTTGTAATCCCCAAGAGAATTAAACATAAGAATATAGATGATAAATCTCTGGATTTAAATAGAGAATAAAAAATATCTAGAAAATATCGTAATCGGTAATAAATCGACATTTTAATATCGAAAGATATATTTACTGTAAAATATCATCGCATTATATACGAAAAGATATTCAATTTATAACTATTCCTTATTCCGATTATTTGGGCTCGATTTATTAAACAATAAAATATCGATTCATGTAACGAATTGAATTCTACTGATTTATCGATGGAAATTCATTATCGCATTCACCTTCAAAATGGTATCGTTATTCAATTTATAACTCTCCCTTTCCGATTATATGGGTTTAATATATCGCACAGAATATGAGTTTATCGCACAAATATCACAGCTTTAAAATATCTATGTATATAACGATTTATATATACTGATATATCGATGAAAATTCATTTTCGCATTTTCCTTTAAAATGTCATCGCAATATATACGACAAGTTAATCATTGTATAACTTTCCCTTATTCCGATTTTATGGGTTCGATTTATCAAACAGAATTTGAATTTATCGCACATATATCACATATCGAAAATATCGATTTTTAAATTCTACTGATATATCGAAAAAAAATTCATTATCGCATTTTACTTTAAAATGTCTTCGCAATATATACGAAAAGTTAATCAATTTATAATTCTCCCTTATTTCGATTTTATGGGTTCGATTTATCAAACAGAATTTGAATTTATCGCACATATATCACAGCTCTAAAATATAGATTTTCTATAGATATAGCGATGGAAATTCATTGTGTTGTAAACCCTTTTTTAGCATACTTTTCAGCATGATTTAAGCTCTCTTTCAGTATTCCTAGACTAGCTTTTTACTCACATCGACGCCGTGCTCGGCATAAAAGTCACCCGTGCCCATGGAAGCATATAGTTTGTAGCCCATCTTGGCCAGATCCCGAATCGAAGGCAGCAGCTCCATTTTGTGCTGTAGGAGGATTACAATAAATATAAATATGTATTGTAAATGAACCCAAAAGAGAAATACAATACAAGAAAACCCACCTTAAAGCTGCCTATAGACAGCAGCACGGCATTCTTCGGTATCTGAAATCCGGTGGACATCATGGCCTTCAGATAGGCTTCGTACCTGTTGTCCCCGAAGCAGGCCACCTCCCCGGTGGAGGCCATTTCCACGCCCAGCTGCACATCGGCGCCGGCCAGGCGCGAGAAGCTAAACTGTGGCACCTTTACGCCCACCTTGCCCACGCCATGCAGCACATCCAGCGGCTCCACATCGAGTCCGACAATGGCCCGCGTGGCGGTGGCCACAAAGTCGTGGTCCAGGGTCTTGGAAACGAAGGGGAACGAACGCGAGACGCGCACATTGCACTCGATGACCTTGAGTTCGTTGTTCTTGGCGATCAGCTGCATGTTAAACGGCCCCGTGACATCCAGCACGCTGGCCAGATCACAGGTGATCCTCTTGATGGCCTCCAGGGTTTCGGCATTCAGATCCTGCGGCGGTGTCACCAGCGTGGCATCACCGGAATGGACGCCAGCATTCTCCACATGCTCGGAAACGGCCATGCACAGGATCTGCCCGTCGGCGGCCACGGCATCGACATCGATCTCCTTGGCCTCCGTGAGGAACTTCGATATGACCACCGGATGTTCGCGGCTCACCTCGGAGGCGGCATTCAGATAGGTCTCCAGATCCTGGTTCGAATAGGCCACATTCATGGCGGCGCCGGAGAGGACATACGACGGCCGCACCAGACACGGGTAGCCCACCTCCTCGCAGAACTCGATGGCGGACTGCAGGTTGGTCAGCTCCTTCCAGCGCGGCTGCAGGATGCCCTTGCGGTCGAGCATGCGCGAGAACTTGAACCGATTCTCGGCGCAATCGATCGACTCCGGCGATGTGCCCAGAACCCTGGCCTGCTGGCGATGCAGATCCATGGCAATGTTGTTGGGCAACTGGCCGCCCATCGAGAGGATGATGCCGTCGCTGGACTCCATCTCGTAGATGTCCATGACCACCTCGAAGCTGATCTCCTCGAAATACAGGCGATCGCACATATCGTAGTCGGTGGACACCGTCTCCGGGTTGTAGTTGATCATGATCGTGGGCCGTTGCAGCTTCCGCAGCTCCCGCAGGCAGCCGACGGCGCACCAATCGAACTCCACGGACGACCCAATGCGATAGACGCCCGAGCCGACGACAATGGTGTGGCCGCCGGGGAAGGTGACGTCGTGCTCGCTGCCATTGTAGGTGTTGTAAAGGTAATTGGTGCTCGCTGGCCACTCGCCGGCCACCGTGTCGATCTGCTTGACATGCGGCCGGATGCCGAGCTCCTGTCGCTGATGCCGCACCGCCAGCTCTGTGCTCTTGCACGCCTTCGCTATCTGCTTGTCCGAGAAGCCCGAACGCTTGGCCAGCCTCAGCAGCTCTGCGCCCATCTGGCTACCCGCCAGGGTGAGCCGCCGGTTCAGCTCCATGATCCTCTCCAGCTTTTCGAGGAACCAGCAGTCGATCTTGGTCAAAGCATGCAGTTCTTGGACGCACATGCCAGCCTGCAGGGCGGCGGCCAGGACAAAGGGTCGCCGATCCGTCGGCTCCGACAGCTGCTCGTTCAGCTGCTCCTGCTCCAGCGTGACCACATCGGGGTCAAAGCCCAGCACATCGCTGTCCACCATGCGCAGGGCCTTCTGGAAGGCCTCCTCGAAGCTCCGCCCGATGGCCATCACCTCGCCGACGCTCTTCATCGAGCTGCCGATGTGCTTGCTCACGCGCACAAACTTGGCCAGGTCCCAGCGCGGTATCTTGACCACACAGTAGTCCAGCGAGGGCTCAAAGCAGGCCGTCGTATTGCCCGTCACCGAGTTCTTGATCTCGGGCAGCGGCAGGCCCAAGGCCAGCTTGGCGGCCACATAGGCCAGCGGATAGCCGGTGGCCTTGCTGGCCAGCGCCGAGCTTCGCGACAGCCTGGCGTTCACCTCGATGATGTAGTACTGCTCCGAGTGCGGGCATAAAGCATACTGAATGTTGCACTCGCCGACGACGCCAAAATGACGGATCACCTTGAGGGCGGTGCTGCGGAGCATCTGGTACTCGCGATCCGAGAGGGTTTGCGACGGCGCCACCACAATACTCTCGCCGGTGTGTATGCCCAGCGGATCGAAGTTCTCCATGTTGCAGACGGTGATGCAGTTGTCGTAGGCATCGCGCACCACCTCGTACTCGACCTCCTTCCAGCCCTTCAGCGACTTGTCCACAATCAGTTGGCTCGAATGGGCGAGCGCCTGCTGGGCCAGGCTCTGCAGCTCCTGTTCGTTGTTCGCAAAACCGGAGCCCAGGCCGCCCAGCGAGAAGGCGGCCCTGGCCATGACGGGGTAGCCCAAGCGTCCGGCTGCCTCCAGAGCCTCGGCCACCGAGTACACCGCCTCCGAGGGTGCCACCTGCTCCCCAATCTCGTTCACGCGATCCGCAAATAGCTTGCGATCCTCCGTCTCGATAATCGACTGAATGGGCGTGCCCAGAATGCGGACGTTGTACTTGGCGAAGACGCCCGCGCGTTCCAGTTCAACGCCACAATTGAGCGCCGTCTGGCCGCCGAAGGTGAGGAGGACACCGTTCGGGCGCTCCGACTTGATGACCTGCTCCACATAGTGCGGCGTCAGGGGCAGGAAATAGCACTTGTCCGCCATGCCCTTCGAGGTCTGCACTGTGGCTATATTCGGATTGATCAGCACCGTTTGGATGTTGGACTCCCGCATGGCCTTGATGGCCTGCGAACCGGAATAGTCGAACTCCCCAGCCTGGCCGATGGACAGGCCGCCGGAGCCCAGAATCAGCACCTTGCGCGGCTTAGCGGCTGAAGCTGTTACCTCAGGGCCAGTTGGCTTCAATCGCTGCTCAATCAGCTGCGAAATGGTCACATCCCGTCGCTGGATGCTCTCCAGGAAGACATCGAACAGGAACTCGGTGTCCCGGGGTCCGGCATGATGCTCCGGATGGAACTGAACCGAAAAGTAGGGCTTGCTGGCATGGACAATGCCCTCGTTGGTGCCATCGTTGGCATTCACAAACAGCTCCGACCAGTCGGCGGGCAGTTGGTCCAGATCGACGGCATATCCGTGATTCTGGGAGGTCATCAGGCAGCGTCCGGTGGCGCGGTGCAGGCAGGGCAAGTTGTGTCCCCTGTTGCCGTACTTCATCTTGTACGTAGAGCAGCCGATGGCCTTCGCCAGCAGCTGATGGCCCAGGCAAATGCCAAAGACAGGCTTATTGCTGCCACTCGCCAGCACTTGTCGCAGCTTTTGGGGGAGGGGGAAGAAGGGATTACAGATTAGATTGAAACAAGAGGCTCTCTCTCTCTCTCTTCCTCACCTGTTCCACAATCTCGTCACAGCTTTCGGGGTTTCCCGGTCCGTTGGACAAAAAGAGGGCATCGAACTGCTCATCCTGCAGACGGGCGGTCCAGGGGAGCAGCACTACCGAGGCGCCACGATCCAGAAGGCAGCGCAGCTGGTTGAGCTTTAGGCCGCAATCCATTATAGCGATGCGGGGACCCTTGCCCTCTGGATTGCCAAACACTCGCCGCTCCCGCACACTGCACTCCAAGGCCAGATTCCTGGTATTGGGATCCACGAAACTGGACTTGGGCAGTCCCCCTTTCGTGGGGGACTTCTCCCCGTACACAATCCTGCCCAGCAGGCTGCCCTGTTCGCGCAGCTTCTTGGTCAGGGCCCTCGTATCGATGCCACTGATACCGGGCACCTTGTGCTGCTCCAGCCACCGGGGTAGAGTTTTCCAGGCGCGCCAATGCCAAGCCTTGTCGGCCACTTCGCCCACCACTAAGGCGCTGGCCTGGACCGCGCCCCCGAGCCACTCAAAGTGCCGCGGCAGGCCGTGCTCGTCCACATCCTCCGGCGATGGTACTCCATAGTTGCCAATTAGGGGATAGGTCAGCACCAGAATCTGGCCGCTATAAGAGCGATCCGTGAGGGCTTCCGTGTAGCCAACCATGCCGGTCTGGAAGACCACCTCGCCACCGATGCCACCATCAGCATCAGTGGCCCGGGGAATGTGGCCAAAGGGGGAGCCGGTCATGACGGTGCCATCCTCCAGCACCAGATAACACTTTTCGGGCGTCATTCTGTCAGTCGGTCTCTTCCCCAGGTGCGTTTCTGAAAGGAGGAGCAGAGCACAGTTGTTGTCAGTTATCAGCCAAGTGGATCATACTCTGCGGAGGCTACACATAATGTCACTTCGCTGATAGCGACATTCCCCCCACTCGAGAGACTTTAATTAATGAGTTATAGTTCCCTGGCAATCGAGGAGCCTAGCCTTCTGGCATTAGAGAGAAGTGTAATTGGAGTAGGTAAATATTTGTGTCGATTGCCGTTTGTCAAAGGTGTCATCCGTTCTGCGACGGGACTTCAGAATAGGAAATCAAGTGACAATATAAATATATACCTAATATTGACTATTAATGGGACTCTGCAACGCAGTTAAATATGGTTTTGAAGGGCTTGGTTTTTCTGCATATTTTCAAATAACTTTTAATAAACAAATTCTACATTTTCAGACGAAATAATCGGTTTTCCGAGAGTATTAATAATATTTTGAAAATAAAAATTTAAATATATATTTTAATGTGAAATCAAAGTGTCTAAAGTATGCCCTGAAATATTTAAATTAATATTTTAAGCTTAAGATTCGAGTTTTTTAAGGATAAAATCTATAAGTAAATATTTAAATTAATATTTTTAAGCTTTAGATTTGAGTTTTTTAAGGAAATTACTTTTTTGTATCATGCTTTTGCCTTGCATTTTTAATAAGTTGAAAATCCAAAATGTTGCCTGTGGCTTAAGTCGTTTAACATCAAAGTTAAGGAAAAAATCGAGCTTTAAATATTTATAGCTTTTCATTTAAATATAATACTTAGCAGGTTTTACCACCTTAATTTAAAAAATATTTTCTCTTGAATTAAAATTTCAATATCAACAAGCTAGAATTAACAGTAAAAGGAAATAACTAAGAAACAAATTATAGAATTAAATTTTAAATAAATAATTTATAAGTCCAAAACCGGTATTATTAAAATTCTATAATTTTATCATACAATTTTTATGATTTAAATTCTGGAATTTAAAGATATATTTTCTAAAATTATAAAATTTAAGACTTAGTCTTTAGAAAACATTTTTACAACTCTTAATCTAAAAATTATTTCTTTACAAATTAAATTAAATTTTAATTAATTGCAAGCACACTCTAAAGCCAGAATATTAATTTTAAACTTAAAAGTGCAATGACACCAAAATAATTCAAATAAATAAATACACGCTACAAAAGCAACATGTGTTTTTTCCCTTCCTCCTCCTCTCTCTTTTCCAAGCTTCATTTATACAAGCGCATGCCGCATGCCGGCACATCCTCTGTCCCACTCCCACTTGAGCTTAATCGGCGGCCGTCTGGCAACATGTTGCCCGGCAAGAACAACATCAACAAGGCGAGCGAACAGCAAGCGCAATGGAAAACTGATTGGGAATGGTTGGCAACGGTGCTTAATTATCTCTTATTGCTATTGATGGTTTGTTTACGCAGATAAAGGGAGAGAGACAGAGAGAGGGAGACAGGGAGTCTCTGTCACTCGATTTATTCTGTTTCTCGGCTTGCGTGTATGTGAGGAGTAACTGTCAAATGTATGCGTGCGTAAGCACGTGTATAAAGTTCAGAGTGAACTTGGAACCGGTTTTGGTTCTTAAGACACACAATAACAATAACAAACACGCAATTGCGGATATAATTGGAGTCCCTTGAGAATTGCAAAGCTAAATATATGTTTATAAAATATGCCAAAATTTGTATAGCTGCATCTCCTTCACACGCACCCGAAAAATCCTTGCAAAGTTGTCGTATTTTTTTGCACTGCCTACAGCACTTGCACTGGTAGTTGTGAGGGAGCACGTTTTAGTTTTTTAAGCGCGGTTTTTGTTTTTGCTTCCGACGGATAACACAATCAAGCGGCGAATGTAGCACACACACACTCGCCTAGCAGCTTTGAAAAAAGTTGTTTTAGTTGTAATTTTACTTCAATTAACTGATAGACGTGTGGCGGAAAACAACCGAATTCACCGCCTTGGTCATAGGGATGGGAGGAGTACGTCAATATATCGATATTTTTTGTAAATATATTTAATTTTAAAATTAATAATTTTTGATAAAATATACTTAAATAATTATACAGTTGCAACCTGTTTCTTTAATTAATTTGTTTTAACTAATGAATTAATCACTTAATTTTGACGAACAATTTTTTCCCTAGACCCAAACCATAAACGATAGCTCTGCTTTTGGTTGCAGGCTTGGCTACAAATTTCAAAATTTCAATTTCAAGTTTTGAAAGAAATATCTTTCTATACCCCTTTTAATTTAAACATAAAGAATTGGATTTTGTTATTCAATTTATTGATTCTTCAACGCATTAACCCATTAAAGGACAGCGGTAGGGAACACCACTGCGACAGCAGTATTCCCTGCCCGCCTGCAGATTGGTATTAACCCATTGGTTGTGACAGTTTTTGATGAACAAGTAGGCACGCTCCTTGTGGCAATCGTGGCCCAAAGCGGAGCAAACAATGTTTGCGGAATTGGGCAGGTGTTGAACAATCTGTAAATATTTTATTAATAATAGGTGACTAAATTTCGGTGCTTTCGATTAGAAAAATGATTTTGAAACTATGCATATTGAATCAAAAGCAATTGAAAATATAGAATGGCTTGCAACGACATCAAAATCGATAACAGAATATTTAAAAGTTTGCCAAATCCATGCATTATTTCCAAGTAATTAATATTTTTCGATAAATGGGTTACTTATCGAATTTATCGTTAACACTCACCGCTTCCAGGCACTTGGTTTGGCACTGTTTGCGACCAATGGCATTGCAGGGGAACATCCGATCCAGCTCCTGGTTGATCAATGGAGCCGTGGGCAAACCATTTGGAATTTGCGAGGAGAGGAAAACCCCACAGGTGCAGGGCACTGGCTGATTATCGGGAATGGGCGGTGGAGCTACCACCACGGCGGCTCCTGGTATCGGTGGCGAAGGAAGCGTATTAATCAACGTACTGGACGTGGTGGTGCTCATCGGCATGGTGGTTTGATTGAACGATTCTACTGCTTTGGAGGACACATCTCCTGATCTGGGCGAGGATGTCTCCACCGACATAGATGTGGCCGTTTCAATGGTGCTACTCGTACTTTTATACAGTGCTTCCTCACTGGCTTCCAACTCGCTTCTGGGTGTTGTGGCCACAATCACAAATTCCACGGCCGAAGGCCAAACTTCCTCGGTGTTGCTGGTGGTGGTGGTGGTTGTAGCTGTGGTGGTCTCAACCTTGAGTCCCTTAGTCCTTAATTTCTTCTCTTTTATGTAGTTGCTCTTGCCGTAAAGCGGCTTTTTGTAGGCGATTTTCGAGGCCTGCTCCAAATGGAGGGCTAGCAAGAGCACGAGGAGCAGCAATGAGTTCCTGAAGATAGCTGAAATTATGGAGTATGAATTGTATTAATGTTTCATTTTATTTAGAATTATAAATAGTCTCTGATTTAATCATTAAAACTTCTTGTGGCATCTTCATGATCTTACCCATGTCGTTCTTTCAGACGCACTAATTACTTTTGCCAATTGAGCCAAGCATTTTATAAACAATTTTTCACTTGGCTTGCAGTTTATTCGGTTCTTTCTGTCTTTTGCTACTGTTTCTTCAAGTTCTTTGAATTCTTGGTGGCCCTCAATGAAGTTCAAGTTGTGAGAACCGACCAAAGTCGGTCAAGGTTATTTCTGATTAAGCAGAAATTCTCAAAGATTGCATATTCATTCATTTTGCAAAAAAACTAAGGCAGTTTTTGTACGTTGTACTTCCGCAAACTAATTTTAAAAGCCATTTTAATTTAAAAATGCTCGTAAAAAATCATTTATTAATTAATATTTATGAATTAATAGACCCACAATCGGGTACAAATATTTGTAAATTTTACCAATTGCCTGGCTATGAGCTTTTACGCCAGGCTTGGCCAGGCGCTTTGAGCTTTTACTCCAGGCTAGGCTATGATCTAATATATCAAAATATCAATATTTTGAACTGATATTTTATTTATTATTATTTTTTTATTTTGATAAAAAAATATCATCGATACGATATTTTTTAAAATAACCGACAACTCTATTTGTCATAGGATTGTTGCTAATATATCAAAATATCGATATTTTTTCTAAAGATGATACACTTATATCGTAATTTTTTGTTTCCCCAAATATCGAAATTGCGATAATTTTATTTGATATTTTCGTTCTTTTTGGCCAAGCTGCAAGGGAAAAGCTATCAAAATGAAGAAAAATTCTTGTCGCTTGTCAATTTACTTTATTTATTTATTCATGTAACTTATTTAAACACAACATTTGGCTCTGCGCTGCCAGACCGTGCCGTTTCGAGCGTTTTAGTGAGCCCAGATGCCGCGATTTAAGAGCCATTTCTGTGGGATTTCGCGCCTCTCTTGGGATTTTTAATCAGCAGAAAAGCCGGCGAACACACTGATATTTTCTAACTGGATTGGAAATAAACAAGGAGAAATGCCTGAATACGTGCCGGCAAAGGGATTCAAGGAGATGGAGAATCTCCTCAAGGTGCACGAGAAGAAGAAGGTGCCCATCTACATCTACTTCTATGGCGAGAAGGACAAGCAGGGGCGCAGTTGGTGCCCCGACTGTGTGGAGGGTAAGTGGCGAAGTGCCGCCGCTATCTTTTTATTGGCTACAGATTATTATTATTACTCTTAATCTACACAGCCGAGGAAACCATCATGACCGCCTTTCGCGACAACGCACCTTCGGATTGCCTCATCCTGGTGGTGGATGTGGGCGATCGTGCCTTTTGGATGGACAAGGAGAATAGCTTCCGGAATCCGCCGTATTCTGTCGATGGTATTCCGGCATTGCTTCATTGGAAGGGTGTGGAGCGACTGGATGGCGATCAGCTGCTGAAGGCGAACCTGCTGCAGCTATTCTTCGAGGAGACAAGTACTCAGACGACCGCCGCTCACTGAGTCTGCAAACGGGAAACACTCACTCAATAAAATTTGCTCCAGCTTGTTTTGAGTCAAAACTCAATGGCCTTTTGCACTCCCCCACTTCTGACAGCTGGAAGGACTTACAACCGAGCCGGGAGCGACATCGGCGCCGGCACATTCATGGCCCAAAAAGCATAAGGTGGTCTCGTCGCCAAAGAGTGTTCTGTTCGGTAAAAGGGTTCAGCCAAATACGTGCGAGTGAATCGGCAGCAGGGTGTGTTGATTAACCCGTAGAAGGTACGTGGTTGAACCCCAAAAACCATCTGTTTTTTTTCCCAGAAGTTTATTGCATCAAATATGAATTTAAAATTAAAATTAAATTAAATTATTAATATCAAATTAATTGAATTACATTAAAATGCATACCTTGCCACTGCTCAACACACGTAGGGGTTAAGTATTCTCCTGTTAGCATGCGAACACACCGAACGTTAATGGTCTAAAACCCGAACGATTCCGGCAGCCGACGAGACTCTTCTTATTCCGTAATGCGCCATGGGCACAGCAGCGTTGTCGGTCGGCATTTCTACCGTTATTTGCACGCATGTCGTCGAACAGGACGAATCGTCGTTTAAAATCGCGCGGCAGCAAAATAACGAAACGAACGGAATAGCGGTAGTAACAGCGGTCCAACGGTAAACACGCGGCAACGCGCCATCTTGCTCGCAAGCAAAAAAATACAAAAAAACAAACGCCGCGTGCAATTTGTAATTATTATTTTTTTTGACTGTGTAAAAACAAACATAAACAAAACAAAATGCAAAGCAAAACCCACAAAACAATTAACACAAAATAGGTAACAAAATTTGTATAAAGGAAAGATTAATTAAAATCAAACATAAGCTCGCACAGCTGAAAAATGAGTCAAAAATTATTAATTAATCTCTGTTGCTTCGACCCCAAAAATAAATTTGTTAAAGAAAAATAAATTGTAAAAATATATTGTCTCAAGCGGCAAAACCCTGTTGCTTCCTTTCTCTAAATAATACCTAATAATAATGCAAAGTTTAATAAGAATAAGAATAATAATTCACACATAAAGATAAACAAGTATCTAAAATAAAAGGTTTGAAAAGGTTTTAAATCGGTTTCTGAAAATAGTAAGACAATTTCGCAACACTTGACCCTGTTGCTTCTATTTACAATAAATTGGTAATGAGGCTAATCAGACTGTTGCTTAATCAGTTCTTAGAGTATTCCTTTTTATGTATTAAACAAATAAAAAATAAAAAATTGAAGATATATAGAGAGGGAGAGTGAGAATCAGAGAGGGATCGGTGCCATCCACTTGGCGGAATAGTGCTAATAAATAAGCGAAGAGATGACAACAAAATGATTTGAACAAGTCGCAGCGAATGGACAGATAAATAAAAGTGAGGCACAAATAAATTAAATTAAATTGGCAGCCGGCGATCGGAAGGGAAGCAACGAAGAATGGAGAACGAGATGGAGTATATATGTATATATATATTGGTATTATAGCACAGGTTGCCAAGATGCTCAAATTTCCTTGGCCATTATTTAACAAATATTATTACATAGATCAGGCTTAAAAATGTTGCAGGGGCAGCCAGAGTAAATATCCCTACAAATATTCTATATCTTCAGATAATCCCAATAGCTCAAAATATAAACTATCAGGACTATATGTTAAAGTTATACTTGGAAAGATCGGTTGAAATTCATCAAATAATTTTGCTACGTTTCCCATTTTTGTTTATCAGTTTAAGCCTGAAAATATGCGGCAAAAATTTATTTTGTACAATTTTTTTGTTACCTAATATAGAAGACTAAAAGTTGTTTAAACTAAATAAGAACTCAAAAATATTTACAAAATTTTGAAGCTTTTTTCTTTTTTTTTTTTGCTCTGACCCTGGCGTATTTATTGTGGCGAAAAGTCAAATTTAATGAACCGTCAGAAAGCATTGGAAATTTATAAGAAACGAAATCAAATTCGAATTTTAGTATCTTATTTTTGCTTTGGCTTTCGTTGTTTTGTCAATTAAAAACCAAAAATTCTTAATGAGGCACGTAACAAGCTAGACAGCTGCCACCCCCTTGGCGTAGAGTCCCGTCCATATATAATTTCTCGCACTCCTAACGCCTAACGCCGAATTCAGCGAAATGTCATTAAAGAGGCTCGTAAAAATCCGAGTCCCAAAATTGCAAATAAATTAAACATACGCAGAAATTAGAATATATATACTCGTATGCTATAGGATTCCGTGAGGATCGGTGGATTAGGCTCAGCTGCTGCTTCTTGAGTATTTCGGTGCTAAATCTTTTAACGCGTCGTCGATATGCAATAATTTGAATTTATTTTTCTTTCGGCTTTCGGCTTTCCGACTTTTCCGACTTTGCCGCCGACTGTTTCGGCTGTGCACCTGAAAGATAGATTCCAATTTATGGTGTCATTGAAAATTTCTAATTTATTTATAATTCCCCCAGAGAGGAGACGCCAAAGAGCTGTGATCTTTGTGGGCTCTTGGATCTGAATCTGTATCTATATTTCTATATTTCATTTATTATTCCTTTTTATATTTAATTGACGCATTTAGTCCATAACAACAAAAACAAACGTGTAGCGCATATATCATCGATATGTGGGAATTATATCTATAATGATATTAGCCGATACATGTGGCTGGCTGTGTGCAAATATTTTATATCTGCTGCGCAGAGCTCTTTGCATACCTACATATATATACATATATATATATATGTATATATCGGATTTTATACGCGAATCGAAATCAAAAATAACAAAAAGCAAAAAAGCAACAAATAAATAAAATGAAATATACGCGAAAATCCAATCAAATGTCACACTCGGTTGAATCTGAAGAGGATGGAGTGTTGTTTTTGGTGCAAAGGTGAGCCAAAAGAGATAAATGGCATGGAAATATATAGAACAAAAGCGGTTGTATAAATTCCGGGGATCGGGAAATTAGGAAGTGCAGTCCGATAATTTCAAGGGAATTAACAGTGGATAAATATTTAACAAAAAACACTGAATATGTATTTATTTTAAAGGAAGGAGAGTCAAGCATCATAAGCTTAAAACCTCTCATATATGTTTTATATATATTTTAAAAATATATTGAATCAAAATTAATATTTATAGCATCCAAAATTTGTAGTCACCTTATAGCCACGATATATTTTCGATATTTTAAGAGATTAAATATATATTTTTGTCGAATATATACATAGTTTTTATTGAACACATGTGTGCAGGTATATATAATTAAAAGAATGTGTATCCAAAATCAAGGAAATGTGATTTATTTAAATTCATATTAGAATGTGATATAATTTTAATAAATGAGGCTAAGATGTTATGGTTTTTGTTTTATTTATCATTGCAGATGCTTGGATATATCTTATTTTAATTCTTTTTTCCAGGCAGATAAGATTAATAATTAAATTTCATGAATACATTAAAAATACATTAATAAAACTATATAACTCATTTATTGGTTTATGTGGTTTTTTTGAAATTCATTATTTTTTAAACAAGTTCCTGTATTATTTCAAATGCTGGTTAACTCGAAATTCAATTAATTATTCATTGTAATATATAGAAAGCCCTGCGAATAAGCCTTTGATTCGAATTCGATAATAAAAAGAATTGAAAACTGACCTTTCCAGTTGAATTTCATCCGTTTACACGTGAAATTTCACCTACATAAAGATATTTTTCCATAGGTGGCCCTTATCAGCCGAATGCCCCGCACCCTTTGGGCCAAGTCTTCGTCTTCGCCTTCCCTCCTCCTCCACAAATTGCTCCAATTTGGTAATGAGCCATGTGGTCAGCCCCCGGGCATTAACTGACCGATTTCCAAAAAAACCGATTGCGATAAATTAACGTGTAGTAGCTAGAGAATGAAAAAATAAAAAAAATGTATGGGGGTGAAGCGGGGAAGGGGTGTTCTTATCAAAATGTGCAGAAGTTCCACTGATAGAGCAGCGGAGGGGCAAACAAAAACCAAAAACGAAAACCGAACGAGACGAGGCGAAAGTCAAACAAACAACAGAAATAACAATATTTTTTTATTTTTTTTTGCTTTTTTTGCCGGTAACGTTGCTAATGACGACACTAAAGGGGGTGGTGGTGGGGGGTTGATGTGGGGGGTAGCCAGGGGAGAGGGTGTGCCAAAAACTACCGCGCGCTATTTGAAAATCGTTAACAACGTCAATGGCAACAAAAGTGCAGCACAATTTCTCAGATGCACTGAGGCGAAACTTTGAAGAAGAATATTAAGGGACTTGAATATATATATATATATTCTAAAATATATTATTATTTTGTATATATTTTGTATTATTTTGAAATGAATTTTGTATTATTATTAATTTTTTGTTTCTTGAACTCTTAAGTTGATTTTGTTATTGAAGTTACTGAGCTCATAATTGATATTTTATTATGCTTCGGTTACTTTTTTTTTAATCCCAATGAATTTCGTCAGTTAATCTAGCCAACAGCCAGAACTTTAATTTATTTATTTATCACTTTATTACATTTTGAGTTAATACCACTTAATAACAGTCTGATAGTCGTGCTTAAAGTGATATGTTTGGTAAATTGATAAGATATGAGAAATATTTATTTAATGCCAGTCAAATGGGGAAGGCGATGCGAAATGGAATAAAATATGCCAGATATCTGGAATAGGTGTTGAATATTTTCATGAATTGTAGCTACGAAGGGAATATTATTTATTTATGTATTATATATTTATTATTTGTTGAAATTTATAAGCAAACCTGAAAAGTCTATATGCATAACTTGAATTATACATACATTGTTTTTTCTGAGAAATACTGAACGATACACATTTTTTTATATGTTATATAAATTTGTTGTGCATTTTTGTACTCGGCAAAAGAAGCAGTAAAAATTTCCATTGGTTTATAGGAGCACCAAAATTTCAATTTTCTAAAAGTATGAATTTTGACTATATCAAAATATATAAAAGTACCTAAAACTATGATTTTGATTTAAGGTAGCACCTTAAACTATGCTAAATATATCCAAAGTTTTAAAGAAGCAACTAAAGCTAAGTAGAGTGATCCATGTATAGCCTCAGAAATATAAGATTTCTTAATATTTATTATCAAAATACATCAAAAGGTATCTCTTAAGTCCCTCCCTACTACTGCACAGCGAATAGCTTAAGCCTCACCTTGCGTGGCATACTTTCAGGCAGCGTTTTCGAGCGATTTGAAATCAACAGCAGAGAAGAGGTTTTTTCCGCCTCCATTACTTTGAGAGTACGCACGCACCACGTAGTAACATATATAGCACCTAACCACGTACTATAGTATGCACGTACACTTCCGATGGGGTTCGATGGCGGCGGGCATCGAGATTGGGCCTCAGTCGGGCACCGTTGCCGGTTCGGTTCTGTTCGAGGTTCGGTACTCGGTATTCCGTTTGGGAATCATATCAACCCGGGCGAGTTTGTGGCTAACTGTTTATTTACTGGCGGCGCTCACCCGCTCACTCGCTTTAATTGCAATTATAATAAGTAATATCAACAGCAATAACAATAACAATAACAATAATAATAACGACAGAACGGCAACCGCGGCGGCAGCAGCAGCAACAGCAGCAATAAATAAATGTATTTTGTCAATTCAAAGATCGGTGGGGGTAGAGAGGAAAGAAAGGCTGCAATAAAATCAAATAAGAGTGAAGCTCGTGATCGCGATCGTGATTGTGATCATCAAGTTGCATATAACAAGTGACAATTAAGATTGATCGGAGGGGGGAAAAGCTGCTGTGTGTGTAAATGTGTGTGATTTTATCAAAGTTCTTAAGAAATTCCTAGGAAGTTCTTGGATAAGTTGTGATAATTATATTCGAACATTTTCCTCCCTTAAAATCTAGTTTTAATATTTTCCAAGTATAATTCCTTTGAATATCAGTTATAAGATCGTTCTCCAGATAAAGTTATCTCTTTGATAAAGTTATCTAAACATGTTATATAATGTTCTATAATGATCATTAGATGCAGGGCCTTTATCTGATAGCTGATTTTATCTTCTATATAGGGTGATAACAACAACAGAGATCGTTCCGGTTATTGAGGACACTTTTGATTTAATTATATTTACTCAGAGAGTAAGGGTAAGGGGGCTCTGCTGCTCCAACTAGAGTAGTTCCCCTCTTTAGTTAATCAATCAATTATGAGGGGTATTTGCTTAAATAGTTTGAGTTTCTTGATTGATTGATGATAAGTGAACTTGAATTGTGTCAATATTTAGGTTTTATATTGCTGATTGGGGATTTATTTTGTATATATATGTATGCATTTATATTTCCTGTGATCTATTGGTTCTTTGAATTTACATATTTCGTGATCTTTTGCTCTGATCTCTTGATTTCGTTGAATGTTTGTTTCCTTTTCGATTTTTTGTTTGTTTTTACTACCAGCAATTCCTCCATTGTTTTTCCTTTTTTGTTTGTACTTCAAATTTAAACATTTTGAATGGGATTTCAAGGAGAGATTTTAGATATTTGAACTAGTGGAAAATTAAATCATAAAATTATAATAATATATTTTATTGGGTTAGTTTTAGAGGGTTTTTCAAGAAAAGGTTTTATACCTTAGCTAGGCAGAATTTATGAATTTATTAAGCATTTAAGCATAATATGGTTTGATTTTAAAGCCATGATCTTAGTTAAATTTTGC
>JAEIHY010012317.1:0-29703 GCA_018904565.1 Drosophila tsacasi
TAATTGTTGTATATATATTCATAAATATATTTATGAATATATATATGGGGTTATATTTTACGCCTTTCTCTAGATTCCAGCCTTCGGATTTGTTCTGTTTTCTCTTTTTTCTTTTGTGCAATGCCGCTTTTCCTCAATGGGGAAAAGCAGCCCCACAAAATGACTCCGCCTTAGTAGTCGGGACTGGAGTCCAGGAGGCGCTTCTCCGGCGTGAGGTCACCTTTCCGGAGGATGCGACTCGCCGCACTGCAGCCATGGTCGATGGCCTTGCCATTCACCTGGCCGAGCGACGCCTGACCTCCGTTTACGGGACCCCCGCTGGACAGGCTCACACCGCCCACTCCGCCAACGCCTCCGATCCCATTGCTGCCATTCACGCCCAGCGGGACAATGGGCAGCATGCTGCTGGTGGATCCAATCCCGTTGCCCACGCCCTGGCAGCGGCATCCTCTGCCGGCGAACCTGCCGTAACACTTCTCGCACAGCTTCATGCAGCCCCGCATCGGCCAGTAGAACCACAGGCAGGGCAGGAAGATGGACAGTGCCCCCAGCCAGCCCCATCGTTGCGTCCGCTTGTAAGGTCCGCAGGAGCAGGGATTGTCCACGCAGGGCGTCCCATTGCCGTCGTCGCAGTCCAGGTCGTTGTCCCGCGCACAGTGATAGAACAGGGCCTTGGCGCAGCACAGACAGGAGGCATAGTCGATGACGGACTCGGCGCTGCACAGGCACGTCTTGTTGCACACCCAGGTCTGGGGCAGGGGACGCGGACTCTGGCATGTCTCGCACCGGCATCTGCCGCAGCGCGGGCACACGATGGGATTGAGCAGCGAGGGATCACCGCTCATCACAATGGGGCCACTGGTGCCAGATGCTCCACCTGCACCGCCGCCGATGACGCCGCCGCCGCCGCCGAGGAGCTCCTCCAAGGCATGCATATGCTCCTTTTGCGTGGCGGGCGTGGGCTGCTTGGTGATGATCGCTGGCTGGGCCAGGTTCAGGTTCAGTCCCAGGCCGAGACCAAGTCTCGCTGGAGCTGTCGTCTGCTGCTGCTGCTGTTGCTGCTTCGAGGCGGGTGTGGTGGATGCTTTGCTGGATTGCAGGTGCGAATGTAGTAAGCCATCGGTGTGATCGCTGCCAGCGGACGTCGCCTGCGTCGTCGTCGTCGCCAGTCTCGCATGTTGCTGCTGCTGCTGTAGGTGCAGGTGCTGCTGCTGCTGCTGTTGCAACTGTTGTTGCTGCTGCTGCTGGTGCTGCTGATGCTGGTGTAGATGCTGATTCCTCTGCGGCAGCAACAACAGATGGTGGGTGGTGGTCTGGCCGTTATCCTGCTGGCCAGCCGGATGCTGCGATCGCGTCGCATGCTGCAGCGGCGTGTCCACATACTCGTTGGTTAGCCGTTCGGACTCGGGTCGCGGTTGCGCCAGCGTGACGGGTGAGTTGCCACCGACGGGCGGTTGGCCCAGAGCGGCCTCAGCGCTTTGGAAATGACTAAGGAAGTTGTTATTGTTGTTGTTGTTGTTGTTTGTGGTGCTGTTGCTGTTGCCGGAGCCGGTGCTGGTCGGCAGTGGTGCCGGCGGCAGCGGTCTCCGTCGCGTAAAGGATGAACCCGAACCGGAAACGGAACCGGAACCCGATACCGTCGTCGCTGCCGTCGTCGTTGTTGTCGTCGAGCTGGCGGTGCTGCTGTTCCTGCTCAGGCTGCTGGGCCTTTGGGGCAGGAAGGTTAAATGGTGGATTTGGTAGTCGTCAAAGTCTGAGCCGGATGCGGAAGCGGGTATTATCGATATCGTATTGTTGTTGATGTTGTTGCTGTTGCTGTGGCTGCTGTTGCTGCTGCTGCTAAGGTTGCTCGTCGCGCTAATACTAAGTTGTTGCTGCTGTGAATTATTGTTGTGTCCTAGTCCTAGTCCTAGTACTGCTCCTGCTGCTCCTGATCCCGACTCGGCACCACTCAACGTCGGCTCCGGCGCCCTTGGTCGATGCACGCGCGGTAAAAGCTTCGGGGGCCGGGGTGGCGCCAAGGGATCGCCGCCATTTCTGCGATCCATGTAGTGTTGTAACCAATTCTCCCCCAGCTACACTCCTCCTCGCTCCTCTCCTCTCCTCTCTCCTCTCCACTTCGCTCCTCCACCTCGATGACCTCTGGGTGGTTGTGTCCTGTCCTCAATGCCTTCGATGATAACTGCTGCGCCCTGATTCAGCTCGATGTGCCTTCATCCTTTTGCAGTGGCCAGACAGCAGCGATTGCTTTCTGTAAAAGAAAAAGATGTATAGATATTACAATTACTAAGCTGTTTAATAAAATCTATAAAATATAAATAGAAAATAGATCTAGTTCAAACAATGGTTAGTTTCTGAAAAGACAAGCTTAGTTAACACCCCCATATTTTCTCTCATTTCCTATATTTAGACTTCATTCTATAGTTTCTAGTTTGTTTTTAGCTGGAAAATCTGGACCAAAATCCAACAAGAAGGCCACCGAATTGATTCTACCACAAAATGGCACGTAGATGGGTTCCCAACCAATGCTTACGGATAAAAACGCAAAATAAATAGGGGGGTAAGCGGGATAGAGCAGAAAATAGTTTGGCACGAGGTCGTGCCTCTGGGTCCAAAGTATCCAACACAGAGAGAGAGAGGGAGAGGGAGGTAGGGTACATCTAGGAGGGATCCGGGGTAACCCTGGGCACCCGTACTCGCTCGCACTCGTTCCAGAGCAAGCGGGGCGATGCTTTTGTTTGGATTAAATGGCCAGAAGTGAACTTTTCTGGTTGCCGGGCCCGCTTTTAAATACTTTTTTCCATACCCCATACCCCATCCCCCTCACTTTTAATGTTTGTAATTAATTCCGCGGCTAGAGGAGAGCAGCTCTCTGTAGCTAGAGAGCCGCGAAAATTGGTCAACGCCCAGCAGAAGGTCGTCGTCGTCGTCATATTTATATGTACAGATAAAGACGTATACATGAGGGTTTGTTTTCTCGGCGTGACTTTAATGTAAACATCATAGGGCAAACATACTACACATACACTAATATTTTTTCTGTTTCTTATTTTTTATGATTATTATTATTTCGGTTCATAATGTTTTTCGAGTTCACTCGAAGCGATGTTGGGTTGGTTTTCTGAGGAAACTTGGGGCTTGGGCTTGCCGGCCAAATGTTAAAGATCAAATTGCTTATTTATGCTACGGAGACAGCACAGCACAGCTCAGCACAGCATAGTCTTTCGGATTTGGATCCCAAAATTCCGAAATACAAACAAATACGCCGAGACACCGTTAACCCCCATTATCTGCTATAATTGCTTTCACCCCTCCTATCTATCTGTCGCACTCATTGTTGAAATTTCCCGCAAGTCTGCCTCTCACTTTTCGCTCCCACAAATCATTTATTTCCGCTCCGCCATAAAAATATATATATATATTCATAATTATTTCATTTGATTTGACGAAATCAAAAAGAAATTAGCGGCGCCTTGCTCGATTTCAGATTAAGTTTGAATATATGCTCATATTTTTACTCATATTTAGATGGGAGAATCAAGTATCTGAGAGTATAAAGCAAGAGAAAAAATCATGCTTAGTGAACTTTGACTGGGGGTACACACATTTTTCGACGGCTGATGATCGCGGTAATTATGGCACGATCGCGATTGCAAATACAACATTTTTATGGCAAAATAACTGTATTGTTTTTATGGCATGTTTTTTCAGATTTATGGCTATGCAGCCTCCGCCCCATATCAACTAAAGCCGAGTTAATCTCGTTCCCAGTGGTCAACGCGGCGTATGAGTAATGCGATGCGACGGCATCCCCTTCCCCATCAGCAACGCTGTAGTCTTTTGGATAAATATTTGTTTACACATAATTAAAGAGCAGGCCAGGCCAGGCCCCGGCAAATAAGGAAATACAGGAAATTAATAAATGGCGTTGCCATAAAAAATTAATAAAAGAGCAGAGCAGAGAGCGATAAAAAAAGGCCCAAAAACAAATTATTAGTATTATTATTATTACTATTAGTATGGTGCCGCATAAAAATTGTTTTTAGCGCCAAACGAAAATTTCGACGCCCCGAAAAAAAAGAAATAAATACAACTACGTTCTGTAATTCTCCTATATGTGATATATACACGATTAAACAGAGAGAGCTATATAGGTATTTGGCCGAGTGCGAGTGGGTTAAGTGTGTGTTTTTCGGGGGGTATAAAAATTAACACAAACGCCCACTTATTGACGTCATGTCCGGTACTCAAAAACAATTTTCGAGAATGATCACAATTGAGAAAAACAAAATAGAAAATCAACGAAAACACACGTTGGTCGGGGTTTCAAGAAAGAAAAAAAAAAAAAATAGCCTGGGGATTGCTATAGAGATGAGGATCTGGGGGATGGCCAGCAGCAGATCGCCACCGATTGCCAATGAGAAAATGAAAAGGAAAAAAAATACATCTTGCCTCTCCTCTTCCTCAGATATTTGGCAATCGTTGACTTCTTCGCGGGAAACTGTAAGCGTCATTTCGCCTGCTTTTTGATATACAAAAAAATCGTAAACTATTTTGCGCTTTTTTAAGAATGAATTATCTCAAGCAAAGGCTTTGATGTTTCCCACATAAATAATATATTTGTTGGTGCTTATAGATAGCATATCTAATTAAAGTTTAGTTATCTATACAAGCCTCTTTTGTTGCCAGTAAAATTCCCATTTAAAGGTGTAACTGCGAGCCATAAAAAACATATTCAAATTGCCCCATAAATTGCTCAAGAAATATCTCGATATATATATAGTATATGTTTTTAAAAAAAATAAATAAACATAATTCAGCTACAGATTTTTCCCCCTGCGTTCTTTATGAAAAAAGCAAAAACGCCAAGTTTTCGATTTCATTCTTAAATTAATTAGGCACAGATAGAATACAACAACAAAGTACGTAATTTGAAAGCGATTTTGTTGTGTGTGCTTCTCGCTTATTTTTAATTGCGCTAAAATTCTTTTTTCGCCGGCAAACTTTGACCTTGGCGGAGCCGCGCGCTGTGATGCCAAATCGCTTGAATAAAAAATAAGTAAAATAAATTATTTCGCTTTGGCAGCACAGCCGAGTGAGTGTGATTCAATGGCGCACGAAATGTGAAATGTGGCATTTGAAGCGTTTTCATTAATAAGTGCGAGTGGGGGGGCATTTCTGTGGGTTCTTGTCCCCTAAAAAATACAAATCGAAAAAGAAAACGATACAAAATACAAAAAAAAAGAAAGAAGAAAAAACTTTGTCGCTTTGGCTAATTCATTCAAACGAACGATTCGCCTTTGTTGGTTTGCGTTTGTTTGTTTGCTTGTTTGCACAAACAAGTGTCACTGCCAGTTGCGATTTAAATAAAATTATTTAAGGCAGACGGGGACGGGGAGACAGACAGCGAAGCGAAGCGTTTTCATATATGTATACAAAAATAAACTCTGGGCAAAAATCAAATGCAAACAGGTTTTATTTTTTGTTGTTTTCCTCCGCCGCCTGCCTGCCTGCCATTCTGGTTAATAATGTTTTTTATTGTATTTTATTTTGTTTTCTGCCCGAACTGTGGCCATTTACCGTTTCAATTGTCAAATGAATTAAATAAAAGTTATTGCCCAGCATATGACCCAATTAAATTGTTAATAACAAATAAAGGCACATAATTTAGGAGCTTCAGATTTGCAGGGAAAATAATAATTTTCTGGCTTATTAATATTAAGGGTTCCCTTGACACTAGTTTCTTTGAATTCCTCTTGAAGTTAAGCCTACTCTAGCTTACTTTTTTTTTAATTCGAATTTAGTGCTGAGCTCGTTTTATGGACTCCGACTTTTCTTAATGCTTTTTTGGTTCTGTCAGCATTACTATATAGTCGGGGTATCATGTCTGGAGTTCGTGCTTTAAAATTAATTATGTGTAAAAAGTGTTTAGGCCATATAGTATATAAATAAATATTCTTTTTTCGATTTATTAAGTTTTTTGCTCCCATTACCAACGATTATGTGTCAAGTTCTGGCCGAGCAACACATTTTAGTCATTTATATGTAAGTATATTCTTTACTTTTTGATATAAATATATTAAGTTTGCAGTTTTTGGTCATGTTAAATCATTTTTAGAAGAACTTTGTTTAGACTATGAGAAGTTTCTGAATTTTTCAGGACTGGAAACAGTATTTGGGACATTATATTTAAAGTTAAAGTTGTTTCTATGTGTGATTCTATATGATCTTTGTTTATTTTGTTATTTACCAAGTCATATGCAATTTTTGGTATTTTGTTTTCTATTTCCCCCAGACTTCTTTGGCCTCTTTTTCATTAATTTTGGATCCTGTCTCTCCTTAAAAATATATTTTGTAAAATTCTGCTAAAAATATGCGCGGATGTACACACTCTCCGGGGGCAGCCTCCGACACACATGAGTAGATAAATAAAATGCGGAGAGCGACAGATGAAAAACCTACACAGGAAACGCTAATGACTGCAGGCGAAACTCAACTCGGAAAAAAAGAAGAAAAAACAACAACAGCGGCAGAAAGTCGAGAACGGGAACGGGATTCGTTTTGAGGCTGATGTTGGGATGCTGCTGCTGATGCTGATGCTTCTGCTGCTGCTGCCACGAAACCAACACCAAGAAACAGAGTCACAGAGCACAGATCATTAAACTATTTAAATGCCCAACCGACCATATGTTGCAGGCACAGCAACAGCAACAGCAGCTTCACCAGCAGCAGCAGCAGCAGCAGCAACAGCTAATAGTTTTCAAAGCAAATGAGCAGCACATGTGGCAAAGGGCTCACGCACACTCGCAGCCAGCCCAAGTGTGTGTGTTAATGAAAGCGCACAGACACACACAAACAGCTGCCTAATAACAACAGATACACTGAGTAAAATTGAAAATTAAGGAAAATTAAGGAAATATGTAAATACAAGATTTTTTAGTTAAATAACTAACTGTCATGACTTGGGTTTTTAGTTTTCAGTTTCTTAAACCCGTTTGCTTCATAAAATACAAATATTCTTGATCAGCATCAACAGCCGAGCAGATTTAGCCATCTCCTTGTTTCTATATCTATCTATTTCTGTATTTTTCCCTAAATTTCTTTCAGTTTCTTTAGTTTAAAATCTATATATCTACACCTTTCTCAACAATCTTCTTCCAAATATATCTAACAATCTTAGAAACCATCTTAAATCTGCAAGTTACACCGTTTCCTCGCAGTGCACATATATCTCATGGATTCTCCTTCTCCAAGTCGAACTGAATGATAATTATCATAATGATGATTACGTTCATTCTTGTGCCTGGAATGGTTCAGTTCAGTTCGGTTCGGGTTTTCCTTTACTTTTATAGAAATCATTGAAGCCAACTCTTAGGACCGGGGGTTGGGGCCACGGCCATAGCCGGGGTTCGGGGTTCGGGATTCGGGTTCAGGTCCAGGGGAGAAGCTGGGAAGAAGCAAAAGATCAAATCACCAACAAATGAGCCGGAGCCAACGGAGAGAAGAAGATGCCATCAAACTGGATAGCCCAGACAGAGGGGACAACGAACGCAGCTCAGAGATCGAGAGAGAGAGATGTCTTTGATGATGTCAAGGGGAACTGGTTCCCGGATATTATTTGTAGGTGTAACAATTATATATCGGTACCCTTTCGGAATCAATGAAAAGTGAGTTTAATTAAAATGTAATCTATATTTTCAGAGCTGAATCACAACAAATCGCAAATAAATAAATAAATATTCGCATTTAAAGTATCTTCTATAATAAAAAACCTTTTAACTTTAAAAATACGTTCTTTTGATGACACTATATATTTAGATAGTTTGTTTAAATGATGTTTTATAAACTTTTTATGTTTGAACTTATCAAAAAGTACAATTTATTAATTTTAAAAATATTTTTCTCATAAAATAAGCATTTGTTTCGTTCGGCTGATTCTTAGAATTAACCCCTGATCCACTCTTCTATATATTACCTTCTGATGGTAAAATTACACTAACTTGATGTATATTTTATGCCTAAAATTAATCATATTTCAGTACATTTCCCATCTTTTAACCCTCAGAACTAGTTCCTAGTTTAAGTTCAACTCTTCTCGATCGCGTTTTCCCGAGTTTAGTGTATAAAATGCTGGCCTGGTGGTGTCTGGTCTGGTTTGATCTGGTCTAGAGAACGCAAAAGTAGAAGAAGAAGCCCATAAACTACAAGTGATCGACCTTAAGATTTTCTCGGGCTGATTGTCGTCTCTCTCCCCGGTTCCAGTTCCAGTCCAGTCTGTCGGTGATTTTCTCAGTCTGTTTGTAAAGTAGGTAGATTTCAGGTAGAATTTTCAAAGAGATCTATCCAAGGTACACATGGGTGTGTGTATTATGTGTGTGTGTGTAATGACCGAAGTGAGTTGCAGTTAAGTGGCAGCCAAAAAGGAAGCTGCAACATGTGTTGCCTCCTCCGGATAGATATCCAGACACACCGAGACTCTCCTCTCGCCTCGCCTCGTACCTTATTCATGTTGTGCGTAAGTGTTGTGCCATTGTGCACACACACCTTTTGTGTGTGCAACAGCAGCCATAGCATTCGACGGGATTCCTGCTCTCCTCCTCTGGCTGCTGTGCCTCAAAGAAACATCCAATCCAACAGATGTTTTCTATGTTTCATTGTGAAAAATTTTCTCTTTTCCAGAGCTGCTGCTGTTGTTTTTCCTTATCTAGCCCCGTCTCACTCTGCTGCTGATTGCTCTCCTTTCATTTGGGTTTCTATTTCTATTCCTATTTCTATTTTTTGTAATTCTCAATTGCTGCACTCGCTTCATTCTTGAAAAAAGGCAATAGAACTGAATGATCATCGACGGAGTTGGGGGTAAATTCTGGTTTATTGGCAAGGAATGGATATGTTCAATGATTTATTTATCCTAGTGCTCTGGGTTACAATCAGATTATGAAAACAATAACAAAACGAATATTTAAGAGGAATCAAGGATGATTTTTAACTTAAAAAAAAATCTAAGATGTTTTTCTTTTAATAATAATCTTTGAGATAATAGTAAAGATAATAATGATGATAAAGATAACAAGGAAATGTAATCTCAGGGACATTATTTTATTTTTTAGTTTTATGGACATTTTTGCAGGTTCATTTGTTAATATTTAATACCTCTTTTAAGTAGTTACTTCAAAAAGGATACACTAATTCGGATAACATGAAATTGTATAGAAAATTATAAATTATTTAAGTAGATTAAAAATTCGATTTAAAAACTATCACAAAAAGTAGAACAGTTTTCCTAAATAATAAGCCACATTTTATGATTTGTATATTTCCAACACAAGCCTTTTTGAAGCTGACCTATAAAAAAGGACGCTGTCTTCTTATTTCCCCACCAAATAAAGTCTCAAACCAACCTCCTTATATCCTATTTATATCTTCCTCTATTCCCAATTGATGCTTTCGTCTGGCATTATAATTTCAAGATGATAATACAGTTACCTTACTGCCAAACCCTATGCCCCACCCTCTCCCCATGCCATGGATCCCAGAGCAACGCCCACACTTTGCGACAAAAAAACTAGAAACGGGATGTGTGGATGAGTGTAGAAAATACACACAATGGAGGCGAAATAGAGCCATATACACACACACAGCACAGCATAGAGCTGAGGAAGGCAGAGCATACACATAATTTTCTATATCTAATTTGCGTGTTCTATTCAAAAATTCCGCTCACATCCTTACACGCGCAAACGCCCACACAGAAGCTGACGCTAACGCTGACGCTGGCTGAGCAGCTAACGTAGCAGCTGACGCCGGCAGATCGTGTGTATAAGTGTGTGTGTGCACAACCAACAAAAAAAAGAACAAAAATTAGAAAAAAAAATAAAACCAACAACGTGCAAGAGACATAGACAATGCTCCATTGGCTTGGCCCAAAAAAAAAAAGAAAAACCAAACTAAATAAATAGAAATTGCACAGCACACTCGCACACATACACACGCACACTCTGGCAGCACAACACGGCGAAATTCATGACATGCTGGTGATGACGTCAATGAAACACACACACACACACACCGAATGCCAGGTTGTCTGTCTCTTCTATACATAAATTTTCCTCACAGCCAAGGAGGAGAAGACTCTATTTATAGAGTCCTTGCCCCAAAAATAGCAACAACAATTGGGTCCCCCATAAACTTTTCACAACACCTCACCACCCACCCCCCATAGGCCCAAAATTTCCATCCCCAAACGTGAAGAAAACCCCCGAAAATTGGCGAGAAAGCAAAGGGACAGGCAATGTAAACAACCTGACCCGCCCTAATGTACAACAACACAGATTCAGACACAAAAATACACACACACACACACCCCCGTACACAAACACACCCCACACACCCACAATAAACCCACACACTCACACACACAGAGCAGACCCTCAGACAACCCAGTAAAAGTTGATCACAGAATGAGAGGGCTAAAAGTGCGTGACTTTCGCAAGAAAACTTTTCTCAATGGCTAGAGATGGGCTATTGTATATAAATTTATTTAATACCAAATCATAATTATTGTTAATTATTATATTTTATTAGCCATTTTAATGATTTTTATAAAAGTTATTAAGCGAATAAAATATGTAACCACTGGTTAAGAGCCTAATATTAGCATCTACTAAGTGTAACAGTTGAAAAGGTAATCTTTATATCGAATAAAACAAAGAATGATAATATAATAGGAAAAATGATCTTAAACATCTACTGGTAACATTTATAAGAGGGTAATTAATAAACTTAACCTCAGGTTAAAAATCCAACATTTCCAGTTTACTTATATAAAAAGTCATACATAGGAAAAATTAAAATCTTTCAAAGTTGACATAAGAATATGGAGAGTTAAGTTTAATTTCAGTTGCTAACATTTTATAAAGAATAATCTTAACCGCAGTTTAAAAGTGAATAATGAAATATTTATGAAATGTTAATAAAATGCAATAAAAGAAAAATCTCGCATACTCATAAAATATCAACAATATATATTTTCAATATCAGAAAAGCAAAAAATGACAAGAGAAAACCTGCATTAACCAGAGGTTAAACATAAAATATGGCAAAAGTCACATACTAACACCGAAAAAATTTACTTTTCCAAAATATAAGATTCAAACCAAATAAAAATGAGACTTATCAAACTTAGAGACACACTCCCCCCATTTCCTCGTGTCACGAACACACCCACCCACCAAAAAAATGGAGGGAGAGAAAGCCCTAACCCAGACACAGCCAAAGACAACCCGCGCCCACCACCCACAGAAAAAGCCGCACAGATACACGCACTTGACTCGTCTGCCTCGCTCCTAATTTTCTTTGAAGCGTGGCAACCGAAATCTATTTTTAGCTCGCCGATTTTCCAACAAAAAGCGACAGCAGAAGCAAACAAAAAAAAAGTTGAAGAAGAAAATAGAGTAGAGGCGGAAAGCCGCAGACCCCCAGTGCATATCCCGGGCGCTCGACTGCCCCACCTGTAACCCGTAGATAAGACTGACGGAAAAACTGATGCTTAAAGTGTCTTGATGAGGGGCTCCCTTTTTTTTGGGGGAGTAGGTAGAGGATTGTCCCAAGAGCGCACGCCCACCCAGGCAAGGACCTCTGAAGGATGGCTGACTGTCTATGCGTGGGCCCGTCTTGAGGTCACCTACGCTTTTGCACGCAGTTAAAGCCAAGTCCTGGCCCTGGCCCACGCACAAGTAGTTATTTTTGAACCTGGCACAGGGTAGATTGGGTTATGTGAAACTAGTAGTAGTAATAAATAATATTTATTAACTTTTAAGAAAGCTGTAAAAATGTGTACGAATTCCCTTTAAGTTGTGTAGAACCTTCTCTCTCTAAATCACTTTTTTATAAAGTTACAGTGAACTTTATTCATTTTTAAAATTGATTCATTTGTTATCAATATATGTAGGTATATATCAATATATTTAAATCATATTTACTTGACAATCAATGGATTAATACAAACACCAAAGCATTATGTCAATTAAATCAATGAATTATCTATAAAATTTGTGTTTGAAATGTATTTCAATTAGAATCAAAAGCAGTTAATAATATAACTAGTAACATTGTATTTAAATTGTATCTTTCGGTTATGAACATTATACTTTTAGCTCTTCAGATACTCCTCCCGAATATCCTTAAAAACCTTTAAAATATTTCCCTTAACCTCCCTGACTTTGCATATGAATTGAGCCAGGGTAAAGTCCTGGCATTTCGCATTTGTTGTTTGGAGACGACGTGTCCAAGTTGTCACCTGCTGGTGGCAAAGGTCACGCCCAGGCAATTGCATTACGAGTCCAATTCAAAGGGCTGTCATAAGCAGTATCCTCCTGGCCTTTGGAATATCATCCTTTGCTCACTTTATCCCTGGCCATGCATCATCATTACCAACACTACTGACTGACACCAGCACCATCGTCCTCATCTCTATCATCATCATCATCCTCGGCTTTATCATGTTGTCGTCGTCGTCGTCAGCCATTCATTGACGACAATTCTATGGGCCAACAACGATTTGTTTTTGCTAGCTGCGCATATATAGTGGGATGGATATATACCAATTTATACAGATATCTATATATATATATATATAGACAGAGAGGCCAGTAGCGAGCTTTGCTGTGCTGTGTGTTTAGGCCATTTCTAAAGACGCTCGATTAATGAGCGTTTTGTATGCGTTGCTCGACCAACGCCACTTGGGTGTTCACCACTTCGACTGCCTCCTCCACCTCCTCCTCGAAACGGAAGTGAGGCCAAAAAGGCGTGGGCTGATCTGGAAAGCTTCTATTCCTCCTCAAAGAAAAAAAGGGGGTTGGGCTGCAGTTATTGTCTTAGTTTGCTAATGGACAAGATTTGCCAGACAAAGCCTTAGAACGCAGTTAGAGCCATGAAACTGAGCTTAAAAATGTATTCCTCATCGAGTGGATATAGCCGAGGAGAATTTTTCAAGAAATAGGAACATTAAATTAATAGGAATTAGGAGTCTTACCAAGCTTAAAGTTTGCACTATTGGGAACTATACAGTTTTGAGTAAATACTATCCTTACTAGCTATTGAATTTCTGAATGTTTTTAGATTTATTTTTACATATAACTTCATTTTAAATTGATGCCTTGAGGGATCTAAATTATATAATATCATAATTTATAAATATATATCTTAATTTATTTGTATACAACTCTTAAACTGCTGTATTTTATTTTATTTTATGGAAAATCGGTTGCCTAATATTGTTTCTTCCTTAAAAATCTTCGTTTCAATTAACTTACTAAATAGCTTTAAGAAATCACTCTTTTCAAGTTCTGAAAATTGAAGTAGCATCTTATAATAATTATAGCATTTAATGCCTAATTAATAATTAGCCCTAAAACAATTACTGAAACTCACAAAAAGGAAAACACTGAAATTACTTGTCGTCGTCTTCATGAATCCCCCGAATTGCAGGCAGGCCAAATTATTGTTGTTGTGTTTTGGCCCCCACAACAAACACGCGTTGTTGTTGTTGCCATATTTATTTTTAAAAATTATAATTTTCAAAAATAAAAAGGCCATTTTTCGCTGGCACTTTTTTTTTTGTTATATTTTTCAGCTGCGGTGCGACGACAAAAATAATGAAAATCACATGTTTGCTTGCGGCATAAAGATTGTTGTTCTTGTTGTTGTTGCTGTCTATATGTTGTTATTGTTGTTGTTTTTGCCGCCGAGTTCAGTTGAGTTGAGTTGAGGTTCTTGTTGGGTTGTCATTTGGCGTTTTGCTTTGCTGGCAGCACAAACACAGCCACAAGCAAAAGCAGAAGCAGAAGCAGCGGCAGACACGGGCAGACAGCACGAGCACGAGTGCGAGTATCTTATAGATACTTTACTATATGTACATATACATATATATATGTGCCATGCCTATCTATCTAGCATATCTGAAATCCCAACCGAATCTCATTGAAGCGTGCCCATCGCAACCCATCCTTAGGTGAGTTCAGTAAATGTCACATGGGGTGAAAATTTCGCTATATTCCCACTTGATCTTTTCATACATATATATTTTTGATTCTGTAGTTGTTGTTGTTGTTGTTGTTGCTCTGGCAATTATGTCGTCGGTTGTTGTCGTCAGTGCATAGGATATATGTATATATATTTATATATATTTGCAGATTCTGCCTGCCTTACATTTTGGTAACAGTTTCGTGATTATCTATTTATAGTTTCGGCGAATGCAATTAATTTGCTGTCATTTTGGCCTCTCGATGTGGTTGTTGTTGTTGTTGCTGCTGGTGCAATTTTATTTCAGTCTATTCTTGACTTGGTCAAAATAACTCAGCACCGAGGAGGCTACACATAGTCGAAATCGCTATAAATCAGGTGAGCAGACTGGCGCTCTTTCTCTCCCTACAAAGTTACAGGTGATTATGATCATCAGCAAAAAACATCTCCACAGATATTTAGCACCAAAGATGTGTTTCCTCTTTCTGTATATATATATATATTTATTTATTTTCGTATACGTGTTTGCCCCACGAAAACCTTCACGACTTCCCCACACACATCTATCTGGGGCTGTCTATTTCGCGTCTGCGTCATCAACGTCATTGTGTGATCTCGGGCCTGTCTAGAGCTGTTTATTTAGCTAATAAAAATTAAGCATTTAATTTATTTATTTATATAGGTTTGTGTGCACATGTTGTTTTTTTCTTTTTGGCAAAACCAACGAGAATTTCCTTCCATTATGAATGAAACGTATTCTCAACGCCGGCAACCCGCCGCACCTCATCATCGTGTTGTCGTCGTCGTCGTCGTCGTAGTCGCCGTATCGTTTGTATTTTTGGCTATGACATAAATTCAGAGCACAACGGCTGAGAGCTGAGGCCACTTAATTCGATTAAAAATTGGTAAAAGTGCTTAGCACAAGGCATTATTAAAGGCAAGGGGAAAATAGTTCAAGCCCCAGACACGAGCCAAACACGGCACAGACAACGCCAAGTAAAACGCCAAGAAAAAGCCCGAAAAAAAAGCAAAGACCATCGATCAAAAAATGTTAACATGAGCACGCCGGAGTCCGGACTTATCGGTTGAAGAGTTTTTACGCCTCTTTTATTTATTCTGAGACTCGGGCGAGACTGGGAGCGAGGCGTTTCCGTTAGCCCCAAAAATTAACAGCGAGCAAAAAGTAAATAAACTTAAATATTTTTCGTTCGTTTATCAATTTTGTTGTATTTTTTGTTCTTTTTTCTTTTTTAAGGTGCCTCAACCTTCTCCTCTGCGCTGCTTCTTTTTTTCGAAGGGGACCCTGATATTTTGAGCATGTGTCAGCGTGAAAAAGAAAGCAGAGGCATATAGGCCCCAAGCATAATAATAATAAGTACCTGGGGGGGTCTTATCGAGCCACAGACCGCCGAAAAAAAAGAGTATCGATGACGAAACTGCCACAGTGCCTCACTACCTTTTCTAGATTAAACACAGCCACGAAAAATCGAAACGAAAGACGAGAAAAAATGTTTAAAAATAGAGAGGGCGAGCGAGGAGTATAGAAAAACACTCGTCAAGTGTCCAAAGGTTTACGACAAAAAAAAAACTGATTAGAAGGGTTTTGGCTCTGAAAGTCAGTCGCCATCCAGCCATCGGACGACTGATTTGTGAATGGAATTCTCTGTGAAACGGCTTGATCGATCGCCGGATCGATCGATCGATCCGATCCGATCGGATCCGATCCATCCATCCATCCATCCGTCCGTCCAGCGATCGATCGCCATTATCAGTCGATCGAGCGATGGCAGCAGCAACAATGAAACAACTTTATAAAAATTCACATTCTAGAATTTCTCCGCAGATCGGAATACCGGAGGAGAGCAATTTATTTTCAATAAAATGCCACATATTTCGGTGGATTATCTGTCTGGTGCGATCAGTAAATACGGCGACGACGACGACGAGGCCAGACAAACAAACAACTTGAAATGTCAGTTAAAAATTTTGTTGGGCTCTACTCTCGTGTGTATAAAAAAATACAAAAAATATATACATACATTCGTATTGAATAAAAAAGGAAAATTTATTTGATTTCACTTTGACAGTTAATGCATTCATATATACACTTATTTTTAGCATTCTCGAAACGAGATCAAAGCGAGATTCTATCTATAGAACGTTTTGTATTATTCAATGAAATTCTAGAGGGCAGGCAGCAAAAACAGGATGAAGATTGATGAGTTAATAAGGGGAAATAGGGAAAGGGCAATAAAAAAATTCAGAAAATTAAAAAAAACCCTAAACAAGGTATTTATCTTTGTAGGGCGTTTTATGAGTAATAGAACTTTTTCTAAAAACTAAACAGGAGGAAATTAAAGAGAAATAAATAGGTTCTAATAAAGGAAACTTACGAAATACAAAACCAAAAGGAAAATCTCTAGATTTTAGGAAACATATCCTTTTTAAAAATTAAATTTTCCAAGATTTTATATTTTCAAAACCCAAATAATATTTCAAGATGTGAAAGCTAATCTTCCCTTGTTTTCTTTGCATTTGAATGTGGCATGTTTACAAAACCATAAACAGATCTCCATAAAAATATTTAATGGCCAGCTTAACATCTAATTCTTCCTGATCAAAAACAGCAGATATCTACGCAGCTGCACAGCCATATCTTCCTGTATTATGTTTTATTTCAAAACATTTGTCACGACGCAGCCATAAATTAATCACATGGAATAAACACACTCACACAGATGCCAGCCAATTAATTTCAGAATTGTGCATTTCCTGGCAATATCTATATACATGTACATGTATTCCTACATATATCTGGCCGAAGGTTATAGCCGCCACAAAACGTGAGTCAAAGTAGGAGGAACTTACTTTGATTTTCAAAAGCAATCCGTGTGGGAAATTCCGTAATTAATCAACATAAAATGTTGGGTAATCCTTTTTTCGATGTTTGGGTGATCAAAAAAATAAAGATGCTGTTTGTTTGTTTTTTTTTTTTTTAGTATAATCCAAAGTAGGGGCTTTTCGGGATGATTTTCCGGTTCGGATTCGAATTCGGTTTGCGTTTTCGATTTCAGTCGTCGATTTCGTTTTAGATTTGAATTTTCGGTTTTGTGGTCTCAAGATTTTTGCATGTGTGTATTTTTTTGTGCGTGTATTTATTTAGCATTTATTAACAATGATTTGGCGCTTGGCTTTTTTTCGCATTTCATTCACAAAAGTAAATTTAATTAACACAAAACGCGAACGGCGACTGCGACAGCGACTGCGACGCCGGGCAGAGACGACTTTTGTTTGATTTTGTTATTACTTTTTTTCAGTAATTCTTTTCGGGATTTTTGCGGAACATGAATTTAATATTTTGGATTTATAAATTATTACTTTGTATTCCTTTTTTTTACAATAATATTAAGAACGGGCGACGCCGGCGGCGACGCTGGGTGAGCGCGCACACGCACACGCACACACATACACTCGAAACGGGGGCCACGTCGAGCGGCGGCGAATGTATCTGTGTGTGTGCTTCTCGTTCGCTTCCTCTCTCTCTCGCTCGCTCGTTCCTCTGCGCTGGTGTGTGCGTTGAGTAAAAAATATTTTTATGCAATTTTATATATATATTCGGATATATATATATATATATTAAGGTGTATATATAAAAATATTTGTGTGCTGCTGCTGCTGGTGCTGTTGTTTGCCGTTGTTTTGTATTTTAAATTCTTTTTTTCTTTGCTTTACTTTTTCCTCGCTCAACACGTTTTGTATTTGGATTTGTAGTTGGATTTCGGATTTCTGTAGTTGAATTTATATTTTTGTGTCGCACGTTGATTTTCTTTGCGCAATTTGCATTTTTAGGCACATGATTTGCATTGGAAGGGTTGCGATTTGGTAAAATATTTCTCAAAATATAGAAACACACACAGGGGACACACTGTTTCGCTCACCACAATTTTGTATTTTTACATAGATTTCCTTTTTTTTTTTTTTGTTTTACTCGTAATTAGCAACTGTAATTGATGCGGTTTGTTGTTGGCGTTGTTATTTGAATTTTTGTAATTGGCAGCGGAAAAAAAACTGTGTGCAGAGTGAGTGTGTGGATCTCTGATCGAATCGTAGCGAATCGGATCGAAAAGAAAACTAGACGCGGCGGCAATCGAATCGGATCGCGGCAATCGAACCGCTCGGCACGAGGTTTTGAAGCGAAATGAGGCGAGTATCTTTGGCCATTTTGTGGCGAATAGAGTGGGGCGAGTTAACAGCACACTGTAAACTCGCTGTTGTGCTCTCGCCGCAAGTAAGTCACTCACTCACTCAAAGAGAGAGAGAGGGAGAGAGCGAGAGGCCGATCCGGCGAATTCAATTCATAAAGTATTACAGCAGCTACAACGTTGTTGTTGTTGTTGCTGCTGTTGCTGTAAAAGGCACATGGCTGTGAACGATGAACGGCCTTACACACACACACACAGCCACATACGCTAAGCCCCCTCCACACCCCGCCCAACACCCACAAGCCCCCAGCATAAGAGCCAAAGAGCGCACAGAGCCAGCGCGAGAGAGAGAGAGCCACTTTTCGTACTAAAAACCAACCGGACGTTGCCGCCCCTTGCCCCCCAATCAGCCCCTCTTCCTCGCACACACACTCGCGGCCCCTTGCTCTCTCCCCCCACACCCCACCACAAGCGGCTGTGTATTGGTGTGTTTGTGTAAAAAACGGAAATTGAAAATATGCCAACTTGTAGGCGCGCTCGTTCGTGTTCAAGCGGGGGGCCTTTGGGGCAGCAGGAGGGGCGCAGGCGGCGGCGGCCGTCGAGCGGACGGACGACGGCGGGGACGTCGGGGGTCGAGGCGAAGGCGAATTCATGCCAGTTTCTTTTTCATTCATTTAAATTTAAATGCAAACAGCGAACGGCGAACGGCAAACGGCGCGAGCAGCGCAAACAAACTACACAGCAAAAGGCAAAGGCAAAAGCAGCGGCAACAACAACCACGGCAGGCGGCGGCTACAGCGACAGCTGGCCCCCCGCAATGCGCGAGCCCCGCTCCTCACTCGCTCCACACCACTCCCTGCAATCCACGCCTCCTCGCGGAGGAGCCCTCCCAGCAGCAGCCTCTGCTTCTATCCGCCATTAACCCCATGGAAAAGACAAATATTTCTTAAATTAATAGTTATTACAAAAAAAAATGTTAACTTAATTTATTAATAAACATTTTCATTAGTTTATATTTAAAGAGTTGTCAAAGTTTATTACATTTTAATTGGAAAGTTAGACCTAACCCGAATCTAACTCTGGTATCGTAATTTTTCTAATGTATTTATAAGGTTATATTATTGATTGACTAACATCCGGTTAATTTTAAAGAGTTGATAAAATATTTATTGAACCTTTTTATTAATTTATATATGTATTTATTTTAACACCAGTTAAAGTGGACTAAAATCTGATCAAAGGTTAAATTTACTAACCTCCTGTTAATATAAATGTAGTGGTTATTTATCTTAACATCCGGTTAATTTTAAAGAGTAGATAAAATATTTATTGGACCTTTATATTCATTTATTTATTTATTTTAACACCAGTTTAAATGGACTAAAATCTATTCTCTGGTTAAATTTACTAACCTCCTGTTAACTTTAACGTAGTGGTTATTTAACTTAACATCCGGTTAACTTTAGCGTGTTGGTAAGATATTTATTGGATCTTCTTATTTCTCCATATATTTATTTTTAGTCCAGTTTAAATCGATTAAAATCTGATCTCTGGTTAAATTTACTAACCTCTTGTTAATTTAACAAACCGAGCTATAATAAATTTGTAACACAGGATTACCGCTAAGCGGAGATTGAGAAAATGTGCCCAGGGTTGAGTCATTATTTTGTAATATTTTGTATTATACTTTGTAAAATATGTTTTCCCAAGAAAGTATTTAAAGTTTTGTGAAATTTCAATGAAAATAAATAAGCTCCGGTTATTGTTAACCATCTGGATCCAAATCCCACCGATCTTAACCCCCTGAAAATCGTGCCTTATGGGGTTAACAGCTGGCTTGCCTACGCTGCGGGACCCGCCGGACCGAACCGAACCGATACGAGCCGAACAAGTTTTCCACGAATGGGTGTGTTGTCGCCGTCGTCGCTTTTCCGGCCGTTGCGTGCATAAACTTGGTAATTTTCCTCGCCGCCAATTTGCCAATCACCTCTCTGGCAGTGGCTCCGGCTCTGGCACTGGCTTTTGCCTCTCGGCTCATTTTCCATATTATCTGCGCTCTGCGCTTTTCCCTCAATGAAATTTTCCTCTTGCATCTTTTTGCACCAAATCAAGTGGAACAACAAGAGGTTGTTTTATTTTTTTTAAGTGTTGCTGCGCTGCCACAGCGTCGCCGACTGCGTCGCGTTGGCTGACAATATGAATGAAAATTACGCACACACAGCGAGAGCGACAGAGATGGACTGATGGAGAGGGGGGGCTAGCTCAAGATGTTTTTCCCCATACAAATGTATGTGTTGTGTGTGTCTGTGTTTATGTTTGGGTTTCCAGCAACTCTCAGGTTAGTGTACGTTGCATGAGGTAAGCATAAGATGTTGTGCCTACGAGTGTGCCTGTGTGTGCGTGGGTACCAGGTGAGACAAAGGTTGCAAATCATTCACTTTTGAAAGATAGAAACTATGACAGAAGTTGTATCTTTTAATTGCAATACACCTTAAAGTGGAGAAGTAAGAAACTTTAAGGCTGGGAAAGGCACTTAGTTGGTATTTTGGCTCCCAAAATGAGCAGAAAGAGTAAAAAACTTATTATAAAAAGTGGAAATATTTCATAAATATTTCTTAATTCAATTCCAATTTCAAAATTCCCGAAACAAACCCCAAAATTTCAACAGCTAACAGCACTTGAGTGTGAATGATGTGGAAAAGGCAAAGACAACAACACGACGACTGGTTGTCGTTGTTGTTCTTGCTTTTGGTATTGCTGCTGCTGCTGTTCCTGTAGTTGTTGTTGTTGTTGTTGTTGTTATTGCTGTAGCCTCTGAGCAGAGTTGCCTCTGCAAAGCCATAAAAAAGATACACGACTGGGCGGCGCGTGCGGTTTCCAAGCTCGAAGACGACAACTCTGGGGCTCGAAATCTCAAAACCAGTAGCACTTTTCTCGACGGCGACAGAGTGAACAAAAAAAAAACAAAAAAGAAAAAAAAAACGGAAAATTAAAATAAAGAAAAAACACTGGAAAATAAGGCAAAATAATGCTGACTTCTCGGGTTTGTGTGTGAGTGTTGAGCTAATAAGTCAGGCCTCGGGGAGCAAAAGAGTAAATAAAGATAATCCAGTAAAGGGAAGTGTGAAAGAATTATAGAGAATATCTGGTAATAAATATATAGCTTTTCTACCATTTCTAAATAATTTCCTGATCTTTTCCGATCTAAATAATCAATTCTTTACCCCAAAAATCTCAATAATATCTCCAGAATCACCCCGATAATACTGATATTTGATACCTTTATAACTCTAGATTTAAGGTAGAAGGTAGGGCAAATTAAAAACAGGTTTTTTACGTATATGATCAGTTCTACTGTTCGAAATGCTCCACAATTGGGGGCTCTAGTTGTAGAATTTCGACTGTATTCAGAAATCGGATGGCGATGGCGATGGGGATCGGGATCCGTGGCGTAGATTAGACTGAACTTTCCCAAAAAGGGGAAGTGGATGGATGTTTGTAAGGCCCGCCTGGTTACTATGGGGCGTAGTATCTGTGGAATACAAAATAAATAAATGGCATATTCCACATCGCACACACACAGCTGCAGCATACAGATACGTTCGCCATGCAAATTTCGCTCTCTTTCGCCCTCTCCGGCAAAAGTATCGCTCAATCGTTGCGCTCAACTCTTTCGCCGTGTGGCGGCGAGAGCGAGAACCGACTCTCTCTCGCTGGGCTCGCGGCGAATTCGCTGTCGCCTCTCACATATACAGATGCATTCGCCTTCGTTTCGCCTTCGCCTTCGCTTCGTTTCGTTTCGCTTCGTCTTTTTTATGAATGAAATGAACGCTTCGCGATTATAATGAATGGAAATGGAGGTCTGCCGCCGCCGCCGCACTGCCAACGCCGACAGCGCCGTCGGCCTCGCTCTGTGCGCTGCTTTGCGGCAAACACAAAAATTGTCTTTGGCTCCGCGTGACTTTCATTGACTTTGCAAATTAAATAAGTGGGGAAAAAAACACAGGGGAAAAATATATATAAAATGTATAATTAAATATTTTCCATTGATTCGGTTAGTGTGCAATTTTTTTCTCTACTTTATTTCACTTGTTTTTGTATTTTTTAAGTGCTTGAAGCAGACGTTTCGTTGGACTTCGTCTCCGCCGCAGACGAGGCGTCGCCATAAATCAGAATTACAATACGAAAAAAAACACATCGTACACATAAAAAATTAAGCTTGCTAAAATCTGCCTACTTATGGTGAATATTTACCATCATAAATAGTTACTTTATACGTAATTTTACTATATTTAGACGATGGTTTAATCTTACATGAATTTATATTCATGTGTATATTCGATTCTGTCTGAATATATATTTTAATATTATATTTAAAAATAAAACAGAACAAAAAAAATTAGTGCAACGAAAATTTAAGATAAAAAATGAACAATAATAAAGCCATAAAAGTATTCAAGTCGTACTAGTACGAATTTTGCTCCGCAAAATGACTAAATAATTAAATTAAAGCATATACTAAGTTCTCTATACATTTTTGTAATTATAAGATATTTAACTTAACGTTATGAAGCTTTAATAATCTTAAAGGTTGGTAATAAAAGATATTTTAAAGTATTATAATTTACAACCATGTATAAATATGTATTTAAATATTTAACAATAACAACAAATCTCTGAAGTCACTAAAAAAATTAGCTTAATCCAAGAAAATAGTTCAAGAAACCCGTAGGATAAATTTGCACAGAATTTTCTTCATTTGACTCTCACTCTCCGTGGGAAAACTACTTTTATTAAATACAACAATTTCGTACATCGTTATAGTTATTAATTTATAATTCCATTAACCTTGTTTACATCACTAACTATTTTTTCCTGTGTGCCTGTATGGCAAATTTTCGATGAGACTGCACAGACTGGCTGGCATAATGAAGTCTTGACAAAACCAAAATGATTTCGTGGGCGTGGGCTTTCCACATTTGGCCATATCTAGTCACAAAAACTAAGCTAAAATCAAATGTGGAGTTGTGGAGATGGAAAAGAGACATTTACATAACGCCTCATTTGAGGCAAGTTTGCTGTACAACAAGTTCTGCTTCGGGTTTTCCCCGTCGCCCAAATTCGGGCCAAAATTATATGTTAATCGGAACGAATTTGGCCCATCTGGAGATTTGACTTTCACAATGGCCAAAAGCAAATTTCCTTTTTGCCAGAACAACGGCGAGATTCGAGTATCTCACAGATAAGAATATCGGTTTATCAGTAACTCGTGACTGAATTTGACCAATTGCACAACAACAAACAGTTTTAGGCACTGTTGTTTCTTTGTTGTTTGCCAAAAATATTGATAATACCGAAAACCGGGGGTAAATATTTATTATACGAGAAACGTATTTCCTTGGCCGGATTTACAGAAAATTTATAGCTTACTGAGTAAGTAACTAGCAGAGCTTGATAGAGAAATAACTACAAATAAGTGACATCTGTTAAGGCTTATTATCTTATTTCAGTTTTCTGGGAATTTTGATTCTATTTTTTAGGCACATTTCTATGATGGTCTAAAAATGACTGAAGCTATTTACGCATTTTTTTGATAAAAATGTGTGACTAACTTTGGTTTCTATACATTTTTTTAAGTACCTTTAAATTTAAGCTTGAGAAATACAAATAATTTGATAGTTTCGTAATTATTTAATAATAATATAATATATAAAAATATAAAATATAAAAATAATTTAATATTTAATAATTGTTAAGTTTATTATTCTAGACAAATATTATAAATATGTAACCTAATTCTGGTTCATGTTTAATATTACGCTAAATAATAACAGAATAAAATTAATAGCTCATGTTCATGGCATAATTACCTTTAAAAATATTAGCCTTAAGTAAATATTAGACTCTTCTACTAAACTAAAGTCCTTAATATCTTTGTTTAAACTCTGCTTTTCCTATTCGTTAAGCTCAACGATCAACTAAAATAAATACTAAATCTAAGCCCAATTTGTTATCAATGTAAATGTCCACATAAAATGCAAGACTTTATATCAACAAAAAATAATAAATGCATTTTTAAATTACAACCAAATTGGGCCCGGTTCAACATTCACTAAGTAGGCTCAAAAATCGAAGACCGAAAATCGAAGACCAAAAATCAAAAACTAAGTAGAAGCCGCCGCCATGGCGCTTTCCCTCCCGACGGATTTGAACATTTCATGAGCCGACGGACTAGCCAAGCATTTTTGTGGAGGAGTTCGCCGGAGCCCCCACATGAAAAACTATTTAAAATTTGTGTTTATTTATTTTAGTTTTTTGTCTCTCTTCTCTCTATCAATATTTTAGCTAAACAAATTTGTGACAAACGCAAAATGACGCCGGCGGCAACGCCAACTCGCTTCCGTTGCCATCGATGGAGCGAGCGAAAAGAGGGACATGAATACAGTTGAGGAAAAGCTTTAAAAAATAATGTTTTTAAAAGAAATATAAGAGAAAAATAATACCGAATATATGATCTCATTAAATAATATATATATTTTAGGGAATGTTTTTATTATTATTATATATATAAATATATATTATTTGTAACAAAATATAGAAATTATTTCCTTGAAAAATGTATATATTTCTTTTAAAACTTTAAAACTAAAACTAACTTAATGAAACGAATTTTTGGGAATTTCCAATAATAAAAAATATATTTCAAAACAAAGGAGGAAAATAAAATGCAAAAGAAACTGAAAAAATTCTGATGAATCTGAAAAGATTTACAACTCAGATTCCCTGCTCTTTGTCCTCATTCCATTTTCATAATAATAAGTGCAGAAAATTAATTAGCAAACACACATTTTGTTCTTTTAATGAGCTACATTGTTTGATAATTAATTTGATACTAAAAGTGTTAATAAAATAATTATTAAATGAAAAACATAAGTATTAATAATGCAATTTAGCACAACTAACTATTTATCTATGCTTTTTTTGCGACAATATTTAACAAATAAAATTTAGACTGGGAAATGGGTTCCCTTTGTTTATACATGTTCAATATTTAATTGAATGCTAATGGATAGTAAAACAAACCAATTTATGGGGCTAAAAAAGAGAAGAAATCTAGAAAAAGAAGTATAGATTTTTTAGAATGCTAGCAAGAATATTTTCTTAACCATATTTTCTAAGCAAGCAATATCAATTTCCCTATTCAGGCATCTTTCTAATACCTCCAATGATTATATCCTCTTAAAAAAAAAATATATATAGATGAATAAAAAACCCTCCTCCGATTTTTGGGAAGTGTAAACCGCAAGAGAAAGAGCGTGGCACCGTGGAGCCCATGGAGATCTGAGAAAAGCCCACAGGGAAACTGGAACGCATAGCTCATATTTTGATACTCGCATTTTCGAGCACTTCGAGGCTCGAACGCGGGGGAGTTGACTCTTTGCCCACATGGCCACATGACTGGCCTATTCATAATATTCATAATTAAATTGGGAGAGCCCCAGCCCCCAGAGGCACCTTAAATGGAGCTCCATGTGTGCGCTGCGCTGCTGCTGGCCAAAAACTGGACACTACGGCGGAAGCCATTTATGGGGAAAAATAAATTAAAAAAAAAAGAATACTACAAAAATAAGATACACAAAAAGAGCCACTGACTGGCGGCACACCCTTTGCCTCAATACGAGGTAAGAAAAGAAAAGAAAGGAAATAAAATGCCAGAAAGGTTGGCCCAGAGGATCGATGGCAGCTGGACCCAAGGAATGCCAATGCAAAGCAGCCGACCAACCAATTGGGCCAAGTTCGGTGGAGTCCGGAGACGGAGACCAGTAGCCACATCCGCTGTCAAGTCCTTTTGGGAAATTAACGCAGTTATTCACGCAATTATGTTACGCGAAAAAGGTCTCTCCGCATCGCGATGTCCCAACCCAAATCCATAACCCATTCCAGAGCCCTGAAAATAAAAAATGGAAGGAACTGACTCGCAGGGAATTGGAATTCCTGCGACGATCAGCATGAAATGTGCGCATTAGTCTTGGTCAACGCCAGGCCGGGCACAGCTAATTGAATGGTTCGGATCCGGAGCCAGGGGAAACCTTAACCCCTTGAGTAACTTTTGGAAATTTTTATTTACCAAATTTACCAAAGTTCAGCTAAAGATATGGTTGTTAAGTGGTTGAATTTGGATATAATAATTTAAGGAAATAAATACACATATTTTAGACATTTGTGAGATTTATTTACCAATATCTTTCTTTTTTTATTTAATATTAATACATCGTTTTTAGAAATGAAAAATTGTATAATTCAAATTATAGTTAGAATTAGAAAATTGTAGAAATCTGTGAGTTAGTAAATAATATTATTAGAATATTTTTAATTTTGTACTTCAAAATTGTTTAAAGCAGATTAAACAGATTTATTCTTAGAAAGCTGAAATAAACTTTCAATTAACCCTTAAGTTGTTTTAATTTATTTAAACTTTATTATTTACTTTATTTTAGCATTTCATTTGAAATTTTTGCAAGCTGTCAAATGGCCCACAAAATCACATTTTATTTAAAAGTTATTTCACTTTTAACCAAAAAATATGTGAGATATTAAGTCAAAAGGTTATTAAATTGCTTAAAAAAGCATGGCAAAAATCTGAATATATATTATAAATATATTTAAGTCTATCTAAATTATATTGGAAAATTTCTAAATTTGCTCAAATGATAACGTAAAGTTTTCTTTATAACTCTCCATACTATTAATAGCTTAAGCTTTAAGCATCTATTTATATTTGAAGCCCATTTTTTCACTACCATAAAATACATTTCCTTCTTAAAAATGGGTTAAAATCTTTAAATTTGATGTGACTCCCAAAAAGGAAGAAGAAGCTTCATCAGTGTGTTTTTAGCTGGCATAAAAAGCAAAAGTGTGTCTCGGGCTTTCAGCCTTCGGCCTGATCTTGATTTCGCGTCATTATGATTCGCATACAGATTATACAAATTTCGTAAAAATACAATATATACATAAATATATACTGGGGTGGGTATAAGTATATATTTGGAGTGTCTGAGAGGTCTGGTTGCCTCTTATGTTTATGAGACATCTGCAGGCAATCGCAGCAGGTCGTCGACGATGTTCATCCTCATCATCGGCCAAACCAATTTCATTCCGAGATTCGTTCAGCTGTCGGTATTTGTGGGCTACTGTTTCGAATTTTTCAAAGTCGCCAAATAATTTTAATGATCTTGCACAGCGCACAAAGTACTAAATTAACTTAAGAGCCTTCTTCCACTCCACTCCACTCCACTGATCTTTGTTTTTTTGGCTTCTTTTTCTTCTTTTTTCTGTTCTTTTTGGGCAGTGAAAATGATTTATGGCATTCCAGAAAGCCCAAGCTAAAAAGATACAGCTTCTGATTTGCCGATTTGCCTTTGGGGCAAAGAGAAAAGAAACCCCTACAAAGTTGAAGTTGACTAAGAGTAGAGAAGGCATTAGAAAAATAAGCAGCTGGAAATATTGCCAGATCAGAATGATTGAGAAATGTATGCAAATATAAAATAAAAATGTATTTAGGGTGTTTTGATAGTGTTTTAAATCAATTAAAAACTGATTTGAAACTGATAAAACACTTGGTTATGTTTTACGGACGCCATATGTTTATACTTAAGGAAAAGCTATTATTTAAACAAGTTTCTAAAAACCTTTCGTAGCTTGGTCATCAAATGGTTGTTAACTAAATTCTTTATGGTATTTAATTCCTAAGAAATATAATATATAAATATTAATTAATCAATATATTTAAACACTTTTTAAATGGAAGCCTTCAGTGAAGTATTTGGTTCCAAATGTATTTAATAAAATAAAGCTATTTGCATGTTTCAAGTTGTAACTAATCAAATGCTGTTCTTTGTTTTTTAAATATAAAGAAACATTTTATATTGGCATTATAAGGAAATGGTAAAGTACTTTGATAAGTAAAATAACTAGTAAAGAATCTAAAGGAAGACGGAAAAGACAAAAAACTGAATCAAAAATTGATTTTTAAAATGTTTCTCAGCCAAAAAAAGCTACAATAATTTGAAAGACACTTTAAAATATTATAATTATATTAAATATTAGAATACTATTTTCAAACACATTTCCATATCTTGAAATAGGAATAGAAAGGTGATTGAAAGGATATAAGCTAAAAAGTAAAACTGAGTAGCTGTTAACAAAAGCCTAAATAAGGATGATAAATAAAAATGAAGAAGTGTAATTAAATCAAGTTCAAGTTTAATTTAAAAACTGTTTTTTTTAAGTTATGAAGTATAAATATATTCCTGATCCTTTAATAATCGAACTATATTTTCAATGAAGAAACCTAGACACTTATTAGAAGTTTTTTGTAAACTTTACTTTAACTTTTTAGTTTTTGGTTAATTTAAATGGCACTTAACCTTCGGGCAACTTTTAAAACTAGAAACTAGGGAAGTTTTCAATTGAAAATATTGAAGGTTGGTGGGACATTTGGGCCTGATTCGAGGAAAATCAGTTGATAAAGATGGACGGGCAACAAGGAAGCTAGACTACTCACCCAGTTGGAGGTATTAACTTGCGATGGATGAGTGTCCTGGCTCTGATTCTGATTCTGATTCCTGTTAAGAGTTGTTCTCCTTCCCGATTAATTCGATTGCAGGATAATTCGGAGAATTTGATTAGAGATTGCTTCGGTTCGGCTCGTTTGGGTTTTCGGGGTTGATTCAAGTTCAGTTGTTGCTTTGTTTTTGGGTGGCAACTGTACTCGACGATGATGATGTGTTCTCAATCGTTTATTGTTGTTGCCTTTGATTAATTGATTAATGGCACAGTTAATGTTTGTTTGTTTTTTCTTCACTTATGTTTATATATTAGGGAATATATGTATAGTAGTTTCACTAGTTAAATATGTTTATATAGGACTTTGCACTTGAAAACACTGAGATTACTCATACGCCATGTGTGCACGCCTGGGACTTGGAGTTATAATTGCGCTCATTCGCTTGCTGACTTCCTGGTAATTGCACACCACAAATGTCTTTATATATATCTGCTCGATGCTGGGATGCTGGTATAGTTATGCTGCAACTAAAGCTGGCTTCTCGGGGAGATTGCACGTTGAATGCAGGCTGACTCTCGTCCAGTGACTGAGCCAACGGTGCACGGAACTGCAGGCTTATCCGAAGAATTGCCGAGAATCGACGGAAGGCGACGAGCGCCAGCCGACAGGATCTCGTTGTGGAGGGGAATCCCCGAATGGCCACCCGACCAGGTCCGAGCCACAACTGCGTGGGCTTCGGACGGCAGTTCGGATTCGGGTACGGATTTCGGCTGCCTGTGGAATGGAATGCTTCGGTGCTGCAGCAGGACTAATTCTGGCTGCTCCTGTTCCCAGCTGAACGTGGCTTCCAGCTCCGGCTCCGGCTCCGGCTCCATCTAGGATTCCTTCTCCGGCTATTTGCATGGCCACCCTCCC
>JAEIHY010012321.1:0-29890 GCA_018904565.1 Drosophila tsacasi
AATATGAGAAAAACATTCAAAATTGATATTTGTTATTATTTTAGAGTGACGTACAAAAAAAACTATACTATCGATAGTATCGAATTTTTGCGCTCAAAACGTCGAAAATATCGAATGGCGCCACTATCGATAGTTTCCCAGCTCTAGGCTGCAGAAGATTTTAGTGATGGACATGCAAGTTTTTTTGCGATGTTTTTATTGATATCGATGTTTCCCAAAACATCAGTTGCATTAATGTTATATTTTTTGAAAATATCGACGACCATCGACATCGATGTTTTCGCTTGAACTAGTGGAAATAGGAAAATATTCAAAATATCGATATATCGAGCATCGAGATCCCACTAAAAAAAGCTCACTCATGCACTCGATATATCGCTACTATCGTGAGCTGTCGACCCAGCACTAATCAGCGCGACAATTCTAACTCTTTTTTTCGCGGAGGCTGTCAAAAGTGTAGACTTAAAACTTTCTTCACGCTTTTCTGGTTAAACTGTATAAAAAAGGCAAAGTGCTCGGATAAAACAATGACGTCGTTTAATCCCTGCGGGGTGGTTTTGGCACTGGGTGGGTTTGTATACTTACACTTATATACGCAAAAGTCTGCTAAGTGCGTTTTTCTGACTCCACAGAAGACTATATTCATATCTGTGGTACGAAGAAACCTATACCGCCGAGGTATCCTGGGGCGAAATTCCACTTACACCAGCAGGCTGGAATCGCCCAGGAGGGTCAGACCAAGCAGGTAATCCACCGGAAGGTCGGCCAGCGCCAGGCCGCTAACTTGCGTTCCTACAGAGACGAAAAAGACAGTGATGATGATGACGATGAAGATGGGGCTCTTGGAACAGGCGAGTCAGTGGAGGTCCCACCGGACGCCGACAGCGATTTTAAATCGAACGTGTCGCAAATGAACTACGAGATGGATGACTTTAATAAGAATTGGAGCGACGAGTGGCCGAAAGAGGGTTCCAACTCCATTGAGCGGCGACATCATAACACCAACAACGCGCTCCCCAATGTTGGTCAAAAGTCCGACGTCAAGTCGAGACTGAATCTGAAGAACCGTTGGAAGAAGCAAAATAAGAACTGGAATCCCCGCAAGAAAAATGGAAACGCCCAGCATCATTATCATCATTCGGGTGTGAACCAGAACCAAAACCGTGTCCAGCAACAGCAGCAGGCACGCTTCATGCAAGAGCATCGTATGCGCTCGGCATACAACTCCTTCAAGGACAATAATATGGACCAGTCCCCCAATGCACTAATGAACTATAACAATAATTTGCAGACTATTTCACAGAATCCCCAGGATATGGGCCACTCAAGCACCGCCACCTCCACGATAGATTCGGTTGCTAATCTGGCTGATAGCCGCACCCATAATCAATCGTACATTGGCTTCGGAACGGCAGTGCAACCGTTGAACGATGGCCATGCTGCTGAAAGATCACAGGCCAACACTATGCCGCAGCCGCAGGGCATCCCAATGGAATTGACTAGTTTCGATACGGATAACTTAACCGTCCAACAGGTAGCTCGCCATTTAATGTTGATGATGAGCACAGTGCGCAATGCCAACCCTCAGAAAGCTCCTGAATATTTCAAGGTAAAACGACCTACTACTCTGTTCTAAGCTATTCTCCTAAAAATTACCCTTTTATTCCAGAATAAGAAAGCGATAAATGCAGCCGGTGGGGAGTGCCATATGTTCGACCAACCGGAGGGCTTTAACTAGACAGCCGAATGCAGCAATTCTCACTTCGAAAGTCGATTTATTTTAAGTTAATTTTAAGCTACGCTTTCAAATTCATATTAGCTTTGGCGGAAAACACCCCTTGTGTGTGAATTGCGCGCCGCCGCCTCGAGGCAAGAAGAAGAAGATTATGTGGTGGACTGTGAATAGCACCGAATGAATTTAGTTGACGGAGGGAGCGCTTCTCTTCCATACATATACATACAATACATATTTCGGCTGATAAGAACAGGCTGTGCCGCTTATCAGCAATGCACAACAAAAAGTACGCACGGACGAACGAGATGTGAGAAGCGAAAGCGGACGAAAATAGAAACGGCGATAAATTTACAGCGAAGGCGAATTTTCATACATAAGCGAGGTGTAGATGGAGGAGGAACACAAAAGAGAAATATAGAGCAAAATAATCAATCAGTTAATCTGCAAGGCAGTCGGAGCGTGGACGCGAAAAAATGCTGGACGGGAACGAACGGCTAGCGGGATAGTGAGCAGTGATCGTAACTCCGGATCGTTCTAAACTTTAACCTTATTAGCAGACATAAATACATTGTCGAATGTAGAACAACGCCTAACGAAGGGCAATCCAATTTTTTATTTTGTTATTAGCAAACGGGCCGAAACTCAAGGCTGCGAATCATCTCATTTAGTTACTTGTGTAGAGCTTAGTTGTTCCAGAAACTCTAAAGGATTTCTTCCGAAATAGTATATGAAATAAAAGACATTAAGTTCCCTCTAAATGTGCATTGTTTGTCTGCGCGCCAGGAGTGCCCAGTATGTTGAAGTCGAAGCAGTTGCTGCAACAATTTGCCAAAGGTAAGGATCATGGGGTGGTGTAAAGGCGCAATTTAAACCATTTGCACACTCATTACACACACATCACCTGCCACCTATCTGTGTTTTCGTTGCCGCTCTTGTTATCAGCATTCGGCATGTGCGGGAATAAACATAATACTATATCACCATCTCGTAGGCTCGCCTTGACAGGCCTTAATCGCCGCTGACGGCCGGCCAAGCCGTGGATAATCAGTAAATACTTTTATTCGCAAAATTCTTTGTCGCGATTAACTTTCTCTGGATACAGTGCTGGGTAAAAGTTTTCGGTTTATATACAATTGGACCTTGAACTGTGATTGTGCATATTGTTCAGGCTTTGTTATTTCTGATGAAAATTCTCTTTAAATTGTGGCATGAAATTCTTCGGAAAAAAGAAGAAATTTGTGTAAATGTTGTACAAAATATGAATGACTAGGAAACTACATATATATTACCCTGTTTCTTACTTCATTGGAAATGTGCCTGACCCAACAAAAAACTTATAAATTGGCAGATACTCCAAATTCAAATGTTTCATTAAAAATTTCAAAAGTCTGAATACTTTTTGTACCTTCTGTGCGGGTCATCAGCTGTGCCGGCTGATTCCAATCAGATTTGTTTCGTTTTTGTTGGCGTTGGTGGTCATGGACCCCAGAAGGGTTCTTTCAAAGGGGTTGAGTAAATTGCCTGCCATCGGGGCATCACAAGGATCGGAGTAACTGAATCCCTGCCTTCGACTTTTCAGAGTATGCGAATTTCACGCCGACCAACTTTAAGCTGAAACGAGCACTGGTGGTCACCAAGCTATCGCGTTATGAGTTCGAACTGCAGCGCCATCCGCAGCTCTCGCGGGAGCAGCTGGAGAAGAAGCTGCGGGACCGTGGAACCGATGTCGACATGGTCCTGTATCTTCACAACCTGCACAAGGACTTTGAGAAGCGGATTGTGCAGAGCTTCCAGGACGTGGGCTGCGAGGTGAAGCTAGCCAGCAGGTGCGTACACAGCCTCATCCACAACGTCCACCTCAGTATCAGTGATGGGAGGAAGGATAGGGTAGGGTATAAATATGAATATATACAGGACTTTAACTAATTCTCAAGCGTATGTCCCTTATGTTTTGTTAATTTTCTGTATTTGTTTACTAGACAGACTTTTTGTTTACCTCTAACCCTAAAGTAAAAACTCCTCCCATCACTGCTCTCTATCCATTTTTTGTGTTGTCTGATAGTTTATATGTATCTCCGATCTGTGACTACTATCCGCTACAATTGATCTTCACCATTCCTCACACCCTTGCGTGTCTCCGCCGTTGTGTTGACTTTACTAAACGAGCAGACTTGAATTTAGAAGCTCGTTGAGCAAGGATGTCATGAGGTGGGCGGACGTCATCGTGCCGGTGGGTGGCGATGGCACTTTCCTTCTATCCGCCGGCCGCGCCAGTCCTCTTTTCGCGCTCAGCCAACAGAAGACTCCGATCGTTGGCTTCAATTCGGATCCGCTGCACTCGGAGGGACGGCTCATGCTGCCCAAACACTACTCGGACAACCCATCCGATGCCGTGGCTCGCATTAAGAGTGTAAGTCTGTGAATCTCTCTTAGTAAATGTGAATATTTATAGAACATTCCGGAATTCTTTGTAGGGAGACTTCAAGTGGATGCATCGCTCGAGGGTGCGTACCACGTTTCTGGGGAACAACGGCAAGATCCCCGAATCAACGGACCTCTTCCGGCACATTGAGGTTAAGATGGAGCAGGTGACTACCAAGCCCGAACAGATAGAAGAGAAAATGGCCCGAAAGTACAAGGCCAACATGAAACGTGTCCTCCCCTACTTGGCTCTCAATGAGGTAATTATCACCATATTCCGAAGGAAGGAAAGAACCTGCCTTAATTCCCAAGGGTTTTGCTCCATAGGTTTTCATCGGGGAGCACCTCTCAGCCCGAGTTTCCCATCTGCAGCTGGTGCTGGACCACCAGGATGTGGTAAACAAGACGAAGTGCTCGGGGCTCTGTGTCAGCACGGGCACGGGCTCAACGTCTTGGCATACCAGCATCAATCGCATCACCAGCCGCTATGTGGAGGATCTTTTGCAATCGCTGCCGAACAGTTGTTTGCCGGAGGTGAAAAGACTGCAGGAGAACGCGGAGGAGATCGCCCAGCAGTATAACCGCAACCTGCTCTTTGCACCCGACGATCCGCGGCTCTGCTACTCGGTCCGGGAGCAGATCTGCGTGGGAGTTTGGCCCATGCCGAAAAACTTCAGGGAGCGCGACTTTGCCCAGAGTGTTTTCGTCAAGTCGCATTGCCTTGATGCCAGTGAGTAGCATAGAAAGGAGGGTATACCTTCAGCTGAGGGTTGATATATACTCGTATATATTTTTCTATTTTCCAGACCTGGTCATAGATGGCAGCATTATGTACCCCTTCAACGACGGTGCCAAGGCCTTGCTAGAGGTTCATCCCGAGGATGCCCTGCTGACCATCGCCTTAGACTGATGACCGACCGACATGTCCAGTGATGCGTCCCAAGTGCCTGTTTTTCTAGCCCCAGGCCAGAATGTCTGAATTTTTGAAATTATTTTAGGATGCATTTTGCAACTACTTTAGCGGCAAGTATGACACTGCATTAAAAGGTTTATTAATGAGAGGGTTTCACAAGAAATTCGATTTAAGAAACATTTTAATGCAGTGTCATAGGCACATAATGCGGTGTAAGCAGTGTAAGCTAAACAGTTATTTTTCTGTAACATAAACCTATATTTAACAATCACTTTTTCACTCGTGTTTGTGTTTTCTGCTTTATCTTGACCTTTTGGCCACTTGGTTTGCTTTTGTTTAGCCGTATCAATGGCTTCTTTTCCATTTCAGTTTTGTGCTCCTGTCTTCGCCCTTTGCCTTTCTTCTCAAATCGAGCGCTGTCCACCGACTTGAAGCGTTCATCCTGCAGGAGGACCTTTCCCTCTTCGCTGGCTGCGGCCTCTGCCTGCTGCAGCTTCCGTTTTCGTCGTATTTCCTTCAGCTTATCCTTTTGCTTCTTACGATAGCTGTATTAAAATAGAGAGGTTAAGATAATCTTTAGAAAAGGGTGATTTGAAGAGCTTACAGAGCTTCCATTTCATCCGGATCCTTGCCCTCCATTATCCAGGTCTTGCGCCTGTAGTTCTGGGCACGCTCATCGAAGTCATTGTTGTCCAACTGCATCTCTGACTCGCGGCGTGTCACATTCACTTGCATGAATATTCGCTCCACCAGGCGCTCTAAAAGGAAAGTACGCTTTAATTGAAAATTGCAAAGCCAAGTTAAATTTAGAGAGCTCACGGTCGATGGGATGCTCGGTGAGCTTTGTGTTGATCTCCTCCTCGATGGTGCCCAGTAGCTCAAGGTCGCGCGGGAAGCGGAATATGGAAATGGACATGCCCTTGCGTCCGGCTCTTGCTGTCCGGCCCACGCGATGAATGTACTCCTTGGGTGTGCGTGGCAGCATATGATTGATGACCAACTGGACACTGGGTATGTCCAGACCTCGGGCAGCCACGTCTGTGGCTATCAGTGTGCGAATATGGTTCGATTTGAAGCGACTGAGCGCAGCCACACGTTCCTTTTGCCGCATAAAGCCGTGCAGACACACATTATCTATTTCCATGCTCTTCAGAGTCATCGACAGAAGCTGGCAGTATCTGTAAGTGTATTCCTAAAGTATTTACGAAAGAATATCTTCTTTGCGTTGATAGCCCCTTACTTTTTTGTGTTGGTAAAGATCATCACATTGGCGTTTTCGTTCTCCTCGCGGTATTTCCTTAGCGATTCAACCAGCACCATATCACGATCATAGTCAGCGCAGAGCAGGTAGCGCTGATCCAGCGTGTCTACCGTGGCCACATCGGAGTCCTGCGACCACTCCATACACTACACAGAGAAGGTCTGTCAACAGAAGGCCAAAACATGCTTAACAAATAACTCACATCTTTGGCGATGGGAAAAATGCTGGACTCCTTCATAAAGTCTTTCATGGTGGCGGAGAAGAACAAGTTTTGTCTGGTCTTGGGCAGGCTCCGCTCTATGATGGCCAGGCTCTCGTCGAAATCGCCATTTAGCATGCGATCGGCCTCGTCCACCACCAAGTATTTCAGATTGTCAAACGAGAAGGTGTCGCAGCCGGTAAGGTGGTCTGCCAGGCGACCCGGCATGGCCACAACGATGTGCGGTCGCTGCATGAGTTTCTGGCTCTCGATCATCTGGTCGGTGCCGCCGGAAACCACGCACACCCGCACTCCCATTGCCTGTCCGGCCACCAGGAACTGCTCGGATATCTGGTAGGCCAGCTCGTGTGTGGGCGTCAGCACTAGGGCAAAGTGGCTTACGGGCTCCTCGCTTAGGCGCTCCAGGATGGGCAGTGCAAAGGCAAAGGTCTTTCCCGACCCAGTCTTGGCTGCTCCAATGCAATCCTGGCCTGACAAAATCGCAGGAATGCAGTTCTGTTGGATGGGAGTTGCTCCCTTGAGGCCTAAAATTGAGTAAATTGAGTAATCATGCTGTTTAAGGATTCATCACTTGACATTACCTAGCTTGGTCAGCTGCTTCACTAACCATGGCCGCAGGCCCAGTGCCTGGAAAGGATTCACCTCTTTCCGCTGCATTTTTGTAAATAAAAATACAACAAAATACACCAAAATGAAAACAACGTGCACTAGATTTCGATGTTTCTTTCAACACCTATCGATAATTTCATCGCACTATCGTTAGATGGCAGTCCTATTTTAAAAATATTCAATGTCGTGTGAAAGTCCCGAGTTGGCAGCACTGATCCTGGCGCAATATTTTTATAAACACGCAAAACCTTAATTCTTTAAAATGTCGGCAGATGCTTTAATTGTGTCCTTCAGCGAGCTGCAGGCCATAGACCAAGAAGATATCATCATGTTGGTGGACGCGCAAACAGCCATCAGAATTTGCAATGAATCTCTGGCAAACGAATCTGCAAATCCAGCGGATGTTTTGCTTTTATGGCTAAGTAAATTGTTAAGAGCCTATGTGGATGAAGAGGTCTGCTGCGTCAGTGCGATCAAGGAAATGTGGTCCTGGCTCGGAACGGTTGGTTTTGCATAATGGTTTTTAGTTCATATATGTATTTAATTTACCTAACATCTTCAGGTTACAGCTGATCCGAAATTTGATCGTCTTGCCATTGTGACCGAGGCCCTTAACTTTGCAACATTCTATAAGGAGCATTTACTGAAGGGCGGCGAACGTCTGGTGCATAGCTCGGCCTTTTTCTTCTTAACTTTGGTAAATAGATTTTCCAGCAATCGGTAAGCTACACAATATCAAAAACCAATTGAAATCTTTTCGGTTAATCTTACTTCCATCTTTAGGAGTATCTTAAAGATCTGCGTCGATCTGCATTTGGTTGTGCTCTCCCTTCTAAGAGATTACACAGCTGGATCCGAAACCATAAACGTTCGCATTATTCCCCGTGAGTTGTTTTCTGGAATACATTTTCCTACCACACGGTAACCTCTCATTTAAACGCATTTCAGTTATAAAGGAAATGACTGCCATTGCCGAATATTTAGGACAACGAATTACCCATCTGCAGGTATCAATAAGGACCAGTGAGACGGTGACCTTTATGTGCGTTCATTACTTAAAGTTGATAAAACAGCAGCCTAAGAAGAAACCTGAGCCTATGCCCAAATGGCTAAAGGACACACTAGTTCACCTTTTGGACTCTGTCTGCTGTCAATTGGAGACTGTTCATAAGGAAGTTCGTTATATCAAAAACTAATTACTCTTCGAAGCTGATAACTATTGGGGTTTTTCAGGAAACCCTCGCTGTGCCATTGGATAAGATAGAAGAATATGTAAAGGTTACTCGGACTTACCTGCTTATGATGCAAGAGATTTTCCGAGTCGGTGTTACGACACATCTTCATGCAGACGTTTCTTCTGGCCTTCTAGAATTATTCAGCGATTCGTAAGTTAGTGCCAATATATATTAAATCATATAATTTTCCATAAATACCTATAGAGAGCGCTCCCATGATTTGGGGAATGATATTCCTAAACTGATATCTACTTACGTTAAACCTTATGCCATGCAACTGTTTGAGCTTGTTTATTTATTGCCCGACTTTCAAGAGGTAAAAGAAACATTTATTGTGTTATATATTTATACAAATATTTTTATTTAAGTATTTTATTCAAAATCTGGCTTCGAATGGGGATTCCTTCAACGTTTGCCTCGATTTTGTTACCGTGGTATGCACGGACGATACGGCTGTCTCGTCAAATACTTGCCAAATACTGCAAAAAATATTCGAGTACATGTTTATGGGTGAGTTATCTTCAAGAAAATTTATTATGAAATTACTATTAATATATTACAACTTTAACAGATGCCTCTAACTTTGTGCATGCCGAGAATTACGAGCGAATAATTGAGGCTTTTGGTACCCTTTTGTATTTGCTGGATGACGAAGCCCTGTATAACTTCTTTTGTTCTGGGATGTTTCAAAGGGATGTAGTCACATCCCAAGCGTGTGCCGATGTCCTCATGCTGTCTTTTCGGTTGGTAATTGTTTTATTGTATCCGCTTCTCAATGCCATAATTAACGCTCTTTTGCAGCCTAAAAGAAGTTAATAAGGGATGGGACAGTAAGGCCATAGAGCAGGCTACTAGTTTCTGGAATGGATGCAACAACTCGTATGCCTTGTTTTCTCAGAATCCAAGCCAATGGCATGTTCAGCGTTTTGTAAAGTATTTTCACATAATGGGACGCCAAAAACTTCCCACCCTAGGCATCCGCAACTATCGACAATTGTCGGCGGTGATCGGTTCGTGTGATCAAATAGGATGGAAATTTGTAAAGCACTTGGATGACATCACATCTGATGTTCCAACAGAAATAGGCAATTACTACGATATTGTGAGTATTCGATGTGCTCTGCTCTCAGCTCTCTTTTAAAACTCTGATTTATCCACAGATATGTGATCTGGAAATTCTGGCGCAACTAGGTCAGTCCAAATGTGCCCAGTGGCTTAAACGAACATCTGAAATGGCCAAGAAGCTGATGGCCATTGATAAGAGCTCGACCTTTGTTAGTGCCTACTTCAAGCTGCTGTTAGCTTCGGACCAGGCCACGCAATTGCTTGTGTTGCGGGGTCTCGATCCAGTCACTGGCTGCAGCAACTGGCAGCGACAGAAGTTCCTCTTCGCTTGCCAGTCCAACGCTGATGCGCAATTAAGGGCATTCAGTGCACGTCACAGCATCAGTGGTGATGTGCAGCCCCTGTTAGAAGCCTTGCTGGGGAGACCTGATGGTGTAGATTCCTTTGTAGATGGTGTAGATACCACCTGCCAAGAGCTACGTAAGTCGAGCTATTACCGCGAGGCCGAACACAAGTGTCGCCCAGAGGCCAACCTGAAGCGTACAAGAGAAGAAAGTTCGCCCAGTCAAATTCTGCAAGACCTATACAAGGGCTCCCTTCAATTAGGACAATTCAGCAAGGACACCTTTGATGCCGCCGACATAGAATTACACAAAAAAGTTGTGGCCAATCTAAGCAATATATTACCAAGATTTTAATATCATAAATTGCATCGTAGTTCACTTATTTTTCCTTCCCTACACCTAGAAATTTTTTTTGTCATCATTGCACTATGGTTCAGCCAAAACCCATTTTTTTAAAGTTAACCAAATAATGTGTTTTTGGCCGCAATCGATCAAGAATTGAATCAACGTACCATACTCAAAATCTTCATAGGTGGCGCCATTCTAGTGGGAGAAGCTTCCAAAGTCAGCTGTTTCTACTCGAGCAATTGCACAGAGAAAAAGTTCGGAAATGATTACAATTCTTAAATTAAAAAAAAAAAACAATAAATACACAAGAACTGGTCAAAATTTGCAATGATTTTGAATCAGAGGGGTTTGTTCTAGGTGTTTTGTGTTGTGAAATGTCCGTAGTCTTTGTAGTTTGGTTTTAAAGTGTGTCGTCTAAAAAAAGATTTTTTTTTCTTAAATTCAATTTTCCAAAAGGTATAAGTAGTGAGTCCCACTTAGTCCTAGTAGATTAATTAATTGAATATAGTCATTTCAGTAAAATACAATCTCAAAACAAAATGTAACACAGTATTTAGTTTTTATAATCAATTTTTTATACAATTAAAGGCAAAGACAACACTGTTTTCCGATTCTTCTTATGAAAACTATTGGATTTCTTGATCCGATTTTGATAAAATTATTAAAATTTAGTTAAAAACCATAATCTTCAAGTTACCAAAGTTTTATAAATTTATCCCAAATATATCCAAATCCTTCCTATGAAAGCTATAGGATATAGTTTCCTGATACGGTTAATTTTGAATCAGTAACACACAAAATTACGATTGGTAAGGTTTCAAGTTGATATCTTTTAAATTAGTGGAGTTATTAATTTTGGCCAACAAAAGTGGTCTGCTGAACCATAGTGCATTGTTCGTATTCTGAATGAGAACGAGTTTAAGGGTCTGCACACAGCTATACGAATCTTATTAATATAAAGTCTAAAAACAAACAAACTTCACTATATTAATTATATATTTAATAAATAATTCGTTTATTATTTTCCTTAGTTTTCCTATCTCGATTTAAAATTGCCAGCCTTTAACAGAGTGCCATTCCGCCGACTCAAATTCTCAAAGATCTTGGCGTAGGTAGCCCGCTCCTCCTCCTCCTGCATGAGGATGCCTGCAAAACTGGCCGACACGAAGCAGACAATGCTGCCAACGACAAAGGCTCTGAATGCCACTTGTGTGATGGTGGCGCGACGATTGGGAGCCATGGCACTGAGGGATCCGATAAGGATGCCCAGGGAACTAGGATTGGCAAAGCCGCAGATGGCAAATGTGGCAATTCCCGCACTACGAGCCTGAAATGTAAGTTGGATTTAAATTATAAATTACAAACACCTCTCGGTCTCCAGATACTTACAGTGATCTGGTTGTTCTCAATATATTGACCCAGACGCTCGTAGGCAACGAACTCATTGATTATGGTCTTACTTGCCACCACCTTGGCGATGATATCGCAGTCCTCGGAGGGCACTCCCATCGCCCAGACGAGCGGTATGAAGAGCTTGGAGAAAATCCATTCGAAGTCAATATCCTCCAGACCCACCAGATACCCAAACCAGCTAACCAGGCCATTGAGGAAGGCGACGAAGGCCACAAAAGCCACTATGTTAGCAATGATGCCCAGGACAATGGGCACAGCATTGCTGGCTCCACTTGATGCAGCATCTAACAGCGACGAGTCCTGCCTTCATGGAGAGATTTACCAAATAATTGTGAGTATAATAATAATACTCGAGGCTTTATATATAGCACTTACGACTTCTCCAGTTCTATAGACTTCGACGTGGTCTGGCTCTCCTCCGTCTCTGGCATGTACAGCTTGGAAATGGCCAGCGTAGCGGGGGCTGCCATCACCGAGGAGGTGATCAAGTGGGCGGCCGAGGCACCGAAAGATAGGTAGGCTGCCAGCACGGTTCCCGAGACCGTGGCGAAACCAGACACCATAATGCTGTGAATCTCGCTCTTGGTCAGTTTGTTAATGTACGGCCGGATAAGCATCGGACTCTCGGACATGCCCAGGAATATGTTGGCCGCCGCCGTCACGCTCTCGCAGACGGTGGTCCCCAGAATCTGTTGCAGGATCCAGCCCAGCTTGATCACGACCCATTGCATCGCGCCCATGTAGTACAGTACGGAGATGAAGAAGCTGAAGAAGAAGATTACTGGCAGAATGGCGAAGGCGAACACCTCCGCGCCCACCAGGTAATCACCGAAGACGAATAGAGCTCCGTCGGTGGCGTAGCCAAGGAAGGTGGCCACTTTGTTGCCTAAGCACTCAAAGATCTTGCGACCCACCTCCCAGCGGATGCAGAAGATGCCGAGCAGGAACTGGCAAGTAATTCCGGTTATCACTATGCGCCATTTGATCGCGCTGCGCTTCGTTGAGAAAACGTAGCCGCACAGGATGAAAAAGCAGGGTGCCACAAGCGATATCAGCTTTTGCGGTTCGTTGCGGGTCTCGAAGTATACGAAAATGGCCAACAGGGTTAGGAGTATGGCGATTTGGACCAGTGACACGACCCTGTGAAAGAAAAATAGGAGCAACCGGTAATTACGTAAGTAATAATTAATTCATTTATTAAAACCCACCTGTTCCTGCTGAAAGCGCGCCACTTCTTGGACATGGGCTTCAGGAAGCTCTGGTGCAGCTTGATCCCCACCATGGGTTTGAATACATAGTAGTAGAACAGACCCAAGTAAATAAAGCCCAGCAGGAGTAAGAGCATTCCATATCCGGAGCAGAAATTAATTCCGCACAGCGGATTAGTGCTTCCTATCCACACACATTCGTAATTTGCTATGAAAGGGATACATTAAAGTACATTTTATTTGAAATTATCAGGATTTACTCACTTATGTCATGATAGTGGTAGGTGGCATACGAAAAGTAGCCCACCACAACCAGGTGCAGGAGTACATAACAAGAGATCTTCACAATACGAGCCACTTTTGGATTATTTTCCAAATAACTCTTTTCGTTGGCCGGGTTTTTCGCATCTTCCAAGGGCAGTTCCCTAAACTCATCAGAGTGTGGAATCTCTAGCTCCCTCTGCGGAAATGGAATTAATTTTTGTTAAATATAATATAATTTAGTGAGTTTAAGGACAACTTACGTGTTCCATTTCGTAGCCATTGTTTATGATCCCCTTGGATCCGTCGTCAGTCATCTAAAATACCATATTTCGTACGTTTAAAAACTTTAATCCATAAAAATTGTGTGCCTAAGTCGGACCATTTTCCTTATTTCCAGTTAATACTAGCCTTTACTTTAATTTCATTTGTTAGTTTTTCGTTTTGACAAACTTGAACTCCGTTAATTTGTAGATCATAAAAGTATGAAATATATAGTGGGAGTTAACTTTAAACGGAACGTTTAAAAAACTGCCTTTGCTAAATTTATGGATATGTTTGAAATACATTATTTAAGCCTTGTTTGTATACTATTTATTTTATCGATACTACAAATGTAAAGTTTCCCCATTGTTGAATCATAAACTTCTAAGAAATGTATAGTAAGAGCCCTAAACGAAACACTGAGAAAAACTGTTTTTAATAGATTAGAAATTACTCAGTATATTTTCCATGTTGGCCACTGTAGTCAACCGACCGAACCGTAATCTTAGCGTAATCTGTATCAAATTATTTCAACCATCGAGTGGGTTGATATGACAAGTGTCTAACGGCCTAAGATAAGTCTCAGTTTGGCCAACTAAATCAAGACCCGACATCTTGGACGACTTGTGCCCACTTGAGAACAGCGATAAACCCACGGTAAACCCCGTTTTGTAAATTTGTGGATCTTGACTTGGCCATTGCACTTGGCATTCGAATGTCGCACTGTCAATGACACTTTCTGTTGATCAACACGTGGAAAGTTGACACACACGGGTTTCCGGCAAATAAAACGAACAGTAACTAATGGGTGCTGAGAAAATTGGCTGTAAGCTACGTAATATACGCTGAAGGGTTATAAATAAGGCATTTGAAGTGGTTTCGTTGATATATTTGGGCCGTAAATCCCATTCGAGCTAGTATACTTCCCCGTTGGGAGGTCTTTTACGGGTAATCGGGTTATTGATAGCACTATCTGAATGGCATTTGGCCAGAACTCGTGCACGTTAATCGATTATAAATTATAATCTCCGGGTTCTGGAAAAACATGGTTATATATTAACGTATATCCAGGCATAAAAACACTTTAGTACATAGTTGTAGTGTTTTTTTTTTGTAGTACTGTGACAGACTTTTTATTCACTTTAAACTAGACTAAAAATTCCAGGCTTTTTACTTGATTCACTTGCGCAAATATCACTATAAATCATTATTTCGTTTGTAGAGTCAGAGTTATACTGCCTTGATTTCGTGCTCTGCCAGTTAATTCACCTTTAATGATTATTTGTTTCTGCTTCGGACTTAATGAGTGCTTTATTGGTTTGTTGTGTGTGCCACAGAACGGGTTTTTTCAAAGCCGTCGTCACTCTCGCTGCGTAATCCGAATACTAAGTTGTTATTAGTGCATCTGCTTAGCGGTCTGTAAATGTGGCTAACTGGGCACGGCTGCCATCGTTTCTGAATGAGAGTCGCGTTAAGACTAAGTTTGCCCAACTCCAACGGGGTGTTTTATAAAAAACGAACTCGAATACCCTGTTCATGATAAGGGGCGTATCAGGAACGTACACTTAACTTACCACGCCTTAACTTTTTTCATTCTCAAACTATATTTTTTAGCTTTTTACAAGATAGTCTTCCGTGCCTGCACATCACATCACAGCAACAGCCTATGCAAGTGAATACATTTGTTTGCATTTTTACGAAAAGCTATTTTAAGATATTAGGATTTTATGCCAGATATTGAATCAATTTTTCGGTTGAAATCTGAATATGTGCGCAATAGTTTTTGCAATTTATTTTGGGTTAAATATACTTTAAAAAATAAGCTCGCTTCAATGAGTAACTTTCAAGTCACAACTCAGTTTCGTTACAATAAAGAGCGAATTTTATAGAAGTCGCTAATTGACTTTAACTACACAGGGAAATAATCATTAAACAAATATTAAACATTGCCAACTCAATTTAAAGCGGAAAAGAAAGAAGCATTTCAATTGAGTTCTCTGTTCTTAGACTTGCGAGCCGGGAAATGTCTCAGCACGGCTTTGCTTTGCTCACTCCGGTAGCTAACACGAGACCTAAAAGATTTACAACTCAAACTTTAAATCAGAAACTTAATATAAATTGATTTTATTTTGCTAGCGTTGCCGATCGGACTTCAACATTTTCGAATAACAGATTTCGATTGAAATGTTGTGATTAATATTTCTTTAATTTTAAAAACTTTACAAATATAATTACCTATATTATTTTTGCTCAGTGCATCTCTGAATTTCGCCTGAATACAGCTACAAAGGCAATTTGAATGGCATGTAAGTGTTTTATCAGCCGGTTATTAAAACCGAAGAGCGCTGCCCCCTCTCGAGGCATGCGTTCTATGTCGATATTTGTGCGAGATAAGTTCCAGGGGGTGCCATATAACTCTTCGTAGATTCCCGACGATAACGGTGACGTCTGAGTCCGATTCTGATTGCGATTAGGCTCCCTCACTCGCACACCCACCGCCCATCAATAGGGGTCTAGGCTGGCGAAGGTGGCAGGCGATTACGGAGATGTCACCACTGATTGGTCAATAAATAAGCGAGTAGCTGAAAATCGCAGGAGCAAAGTTGAACCAGAATATCTAATCGGCATTCTTAGGAAACGAAACATATCTTATCGTCGATCCAAAGTGGGGATAGTACAAGTAAAAAGTGTGTAGCTAACTCCGGATCTTTCTATATATTATTCATATTTTTATTTTGTATAAGTTATTCATACTTGCAATCGATTTACAAATGCACTTAGTTAGGATGTATGGGGAGTGTGTGGAGTATGATGAGTATCGAGTGTCGAGCTATGACTCGATGAAAAGGTGCGCGTTGGATGGTTCTTAGAATGATCTTAAAAGCGAAAACATAATTCTTCGGGTGACTACAGAGGGGAATTTGAGATTTAGAGCTGCTCTTAGGAAGGCACGTTTAACCTAGTGACTTATGTATATAGCAAAACTGTACGTAAAATGCTTTTAGCAACTCCGCCAAGAATTGAATAGCCTTGACTCGTCCTTGGGCTGCCGCCGGCTTTCGAGTGGATTGTGCAGAAGTGTGGGATTGTAATGTTTCGATAAGGCATTGATTAATTTTGGTTTATTGCCTGGCCCCAACATGTGGCCCTGGCAATAATCTAAGTATTATTTAAATTCGTATATAAATGTTTTTCGGGGTTTTCACGTGTTTTTTTTTTTGTGAGGTAAATAAAAAAAAAAAAAACAAACAAAAATGTGTGCGAATTCAACCACATCTAAATCACAGGCTTCTAATATAAAAAAGAGATTTTAAAAATAATTACAATTTCGACCGAAATATTTTGCTTTATCTTAATAGTAAAATATATAATTTAAATAAGGTTATGCGGCGGAGGGAGCCGCTGAACTAAAAACTAATTAAGTTGACTGGCCCTAAAGTTAAACAATATAAAACAAGAAAAGATTAGTAAAAAGGGGGGGGGATGAGAGAGAGAGAGAGAGAGAGAGACGGTTTTGGGGCGGCAAGGGATCAGCGATCAAGGACCGTTTACTCCTGCTGGTGCGGAATAATGTGGTGCTTGTGGTGATGCCGCTGATGGTGATGGTGTTGCTGCAGCTCGTGGGGATGATGGTGGTGACGATGATGATGGCCAGTCCGACGCCGATGGTGATTCGAGATGGGCTCCATCTCCTGCTCGCTATTGCTTGCCGAGAGGAACTCCTCGGCCTCTGACTCTCCAGCTACCTCCGACCTGTCCGTCTCGTCCAGCAGCTGGTTGTCAATGGTTGGTGGTGAGTTTGATGTGGTTGATTCGATGCCAGTAAACGCTGCTCTGCTCGGCGGCAGCTTGGATGGGTTGCAGAGCCTCTTCAGGGAGTTGCTGCCATTAAACTTGACGTCTAGCCTTGGCCATCTGTTGAGAAATAAAGAAAAAATAGTAAAATAAAATAAGAAACTCGGGAAATTATAAAATTATTTACTTTAATTTATAACTGTTTAAAAGTCGAATTGCTTTTAATTCCAATGGAAATTCATATTTTAATAGAGAGCTCTATTTTTTTTATTACTCTTAATTTTAAGTTCACATTGTAATAAGTTTTGCCATAAAAAAGTAATTTGTATAGGGGCCTTGTTACTTTCTAATGGCAAAGTTATAAAATAAATTTAAGTTTTAAGTGAAATGTGTTTCTTTGCAAGTTATTACCTTTTGAAACACATAGGCTTAAAATAACATGCGCTTTAACTACTTGAAATTATAGTACTAATTTTAATTTAAGATTCTTTTAGAGATTTATTTAAATAATTTAAATTTATTTTTATCAGAATTTATGTTATTTAACATAGCTCTGTTAAGTTCAGAAAAAAGCGAAGCAGTAGAGCAAGAAGATTATGCAAGCAGTTGATCCAAGCAGTTCCGGAAAGCAGTTCACGTCAAAATAATTTTAATTTCAATTTGAACCTAAACTTTTATTTTTAACCAAAAACCAATAGCTTCATGGTCAACTTCACTTACCTTGGCAATGGCCGACTCTCCAAATAAGCGCTAAGCGATTCTGTTCCGTAACTGTTCCATGGGACAGCGGTAGCTGCAAAATACATATCAAAATCCACGATTAAAATCGAATTGTGGTAATTCCGGGGATCATGCAACAAGGAAAGTGCGCAAATTAAAAACATGCTTATAAAATGGCAACAACAACAATAGCAACAACAACGACATAAACGCATTTAAAGCGCAAAAAAACGAAACAACAAAGCCGAGCATTACGCACAACGGTGCGTATGAGCGATATCGATTAGTAGTAAAAGCAACTCTTGAGCTGAATCCTCCGACTACGCGCTGCCTTGTACCTTACCGATCCGAGGGCGATAACTTTGAATAAACCTAATTGAATCTCAATCAGATCTCTAGCTAGAAACTTTCGCTACTTCCGCTCCACATTTTCTAGGCGGCCACCGCCTCATGAAATTCAAATATAACGATCGCACCAGAGGTTTGTTGTTTTCCGATTCTCGAAAACGTGCCCGCCGCAAATTGAAAATTGAGCTACATAGCATTCGCTGACTGCGCTTCGCGATCGGACGACAAGGTATTTTTTGGATTACGTCTTATGAAATTCGATTTCCGTTTCGGTTTCAGTCTGGACTCGAGTTCGACTTCGCCTTTGACTGCGAGTCTGCCTCTGGAGCTGGCTCAGCTCGAATTACGCGGCGGCGGAGACGGTGTCGGGTCCGTTCCGGTAAGTTCTGGCTGCAGTCCGGCCCCCCAAATCGCCCGACTAATGACCTTTCTTGCTATAACGTAAATAAATTCAAATCGTCGCGATCTGGGCCTGCGAAAAGGGGCCTGTCGCCTGTCACCGCGATAAATGGATAGTTCTGTGTATGTGGGGGAGGGATAGATAGAGAGAGAGAGAATGACGGGCAATGACTCTGGAGGAGACTCCGTTCTCCGTTCCGTGGGGGCAGTTAGTTGGACATGGCAAACAACACGCTTACCTGCCTGATCGCAAGTGGGCGCAGCGAAGTAGAGGCCTGGTCTCAGCGGATTCTCCTCGTCGTCATGCACCTCGATCACTAGTATTCCGATAAGGGCGTTCTGCTGCTGGCGGTGATGCTGCTGGCGATGCTCTTCCTGGCGGTGCTGCTGCTCCCAGTAGGAAAGGGCGCACTTGACGTCGATCTCCACCCAGCCGGTGGAGGTGCTGCTCATCATGATGGTGTTACAAGTGCGCTTCTTTCGCACTGTGGAAAAAAAACATACTGTTTTATCCCGTTCCTATTCCTTAAGTTTAAGGATTAACCTACATTTCTTCTTTTGCTGGTGAACAATGGATACGGTAACCCGAATCTGGGGACCTACTGGATCTGCGCACTGCGACAGCGTCGGGCTGGCCGGCTGCTCTGTGCTCACCGGCTGCATTGGACCCTGGCTTGAAAACTGGTCGCGACTCTGGCCGGGATTGGTCTTGTATAAGCGCAGCAGGGCACTGTTCAGGCGGTCATAGTCGTTCGTGGGTGTGAAGACGCTGCTGGCGAACTGAAGGGTCAAGTTGTTGCCATTCTGCCAATCCGTCGGACTGGTGGTCTCAGCATTGCAGATGGGAAAACCGGCCTTCTCCTTGGGCAAGGCTTCGTTCGAGATGGCCATGTGGACGCGCCTGATGAAGTCGTTGAGTCTGCAAAGGAATATTAAAGAGAAAATGGTTTATTTTGTTAGGAAGGCAAGATATTTAGCTGGGAGAATTGACAACCTTAAGAATATATCTAAAAGTATGCAATAAAATATTTCTAAATGAAAAACCAATAACTTGCTGTGAAATATAATGAAATATCTAAGCAACTATAGAGAATACGATCTTATATACCCTCAAAGTCCAAAGAATAATGGGCAAATCAGCAAACTGGCATCATTTCGTGGCTCATCTCACAGCCATTTGTATGCCCCAAGCACTGGTACTTTGCAAATTTAGTTCAAGTGTTTATGTAAGGCTCACTTAATTGACATTTGAGCGCGGTCAACGTTACACACATCCACAATAGAAGAGCTCCGCCAAAACGTGCCCGCTGCCATTTGGCGAGAATTTATAACATTTTATTCAATTTAGGCGGACACACACTAGACACTAGACGCGACTAAACTATGTATGAAGTTCTTATCGCCGACTAGTAGAACCAATTGTTGGGGGACCACCTCCACCACCACCGCCCGTAATGAGCCAGATATTTTCCATGGAAGCCAATCTGATGATTGGGCATTACCCAATGATTTGTGACGTAGCCAGGGTTCAGTAACCATAAAACTAATTCCCGATTCGATTCTGATTTATTTTTGAGTCAATATCAGTTGATGGGCCACGTTCTGGGTTCATCGATAATCCTACAACTTTGGACTCGCTATCTGAGATTGCGGGTATTCTTGAAATAGTGTGAAATCTCTACGAGCTTCGAGGCTGTCAAAACAAACTATGCCAAGTGGTTGGTAAATGAAATCCGCTGACCACAGATTGTCATGGCATCTAATCAAGGGCCCAGGTTGGATGGTTAGGAGAGTCTATCTTAAGACCAATCAACTGACTTAACTACTAGTTAACTATTTACTACATTCTGCTGATTAAATGCCTTCGCATGATTCGCATGTCGCGAATATTTCCTAAACTTGATTATGAGGTAAGCGCGCATAGTGGAGCTGCTGGCAGACCCGTGTCACTTAAAAACCCATTTGAGATCGTGACGGATCTGTGTCTCTGTAAGTGTGAGACAGTGCACAGTGACAAAAAATGTGCGTTTCTTAAGGGTATATATATTTTAAAAAAATATTTGTTGTATAATTTTTTTGTAGCGTTTTTTTTATTGATTAAATTATTAAGAATGCGCCGTTTTAGGAGGAAATCAAGGAGATTTTTTAGCCCTAGCTTCATTTCATAAGCTTAAGTCATATATCTCACCATTTATTATTTCCTTTTCTCTATTCTTTGACATTATATCATTTAAAATTGAATAATTTTCGGCTACAATGAAATAGATTTTAGATCCCTGATTGTTGTTTAGCAGTTTTGGCTCAACTTGATACCGCGAAATATTTTTTATATTATAATTTATACATATATTATATTATACATTTTTATATTATATTATATATTATTTTTATATTATTTACTGAGAAATATGAATATTTTTCTACTTATCAGAGGAGCACAGTAGCAACAATAATCTAATCATATAACCCCACATTAATAGCATACTTTCTGAGATATCTTCAATGTATAAGAATAATAGATAGATAAATACATATTTCTTGACGCCCTGTAATTTTGTTTACCCAATCCAGACTTCTTTTTCCCAGTGCACTATCATCGGAGGAGCAGACCAGACAATAATAGTTAGTTAGCTATGATCTAATCTGACCACACTCACCCGAAGCTCGCCAGAAAATTGGACAATTGTGCGCTGGATGTCTGGATCGGCAATTGAGACGCGCTTGACGTTTCGCTTTCATTCCTTTTTTTTTGTTTTGTTGCCCACCGAAATGCACAAAAAGATCAAGAGAAATAACTGATTAATTGTTTTGGCTTTTTGGTGTGGCCCGCGGCGCAGTTTGTCTAGCCGAAAATAAAATACACAAAAAAACTAAAAGGAACGAAATAATTATTATAAAACACGGTCGCTGTCTGTCTGCACTTCACCGAAACTGAACCAAGTCGAGGCGAATCGAGTTGTGTCGAAGTGAGTCGCCTCTGGCTTATTATCGGTTCTTGTTTATGTTTATGTTTACGTTCCGATCGCACCGAATCGTATCGAGTCTGTCTGGCCAAAAGGCTAACAGGCTGTCTGCCTGGCTAGCTGGCCAAGGAATGCCAGAGTGCGGAGTCTGGCGTCTGGAGCTCGGCTGTGTGGCATGAACTTGAAAACCCGTCGAGTGGTGGTGCCGTCTGTCTGGCCACCGTCTAGACATATTGTCAGTCCGTCCAGCTCCGGTCTCCTCCGTCCGCTCGTTGTTTGCTCGCCCCTCTGACTGCCTGTCTGGGTTCGCCTAGAGCTGTGGATGCTGCTGCACAGCGACAAAAACTAAAGGGAATGGGGCCTGAGAACTGGAACATGTCCTTAGGTATCTAAATAGCTTTCTCATATAAAAATATTATTAAAAATTGCATATTAAATTTTATAGGTTACACAATTTTTCTTTAATATTCATTCAAGTGATTTTAAGTATTTCTGAGATACTTATATCATATCCCAGAGTCTTCTTTCAGTGTCCTATGAATACGGCTGCAGATACTTAGCCTGCTACAACATAGACACCTTTTAGCAGGCCAAGCCATGAGTCACGCATGCGCAGAGGCTGGGATCAACGGCGCTGTCTTGAGGGCGACAGGTGCCGGGGCTCTGGGGGATGATGGAAATTCCTCACTGGCCTCCATTCAGACCCTGTGGGGCAGACGACTTTGCCTGAATGCATCGCCTGTATGTCTGCGTCTGCGGTCTGGCCGTCGCAGTCGCAGACGTTGCCTTTGGCCGCAGCAACAATTGCAACAGTAGCAGCACAGAGGCAGCAACAGCAGCAAGAGCGGCTAGACAGTGTCTCGCCGGCTGCACTTCATTATCATGCGAGGAACAACCAACAAGCAACAGCCAGCAAGCAGCCAAGCTGCAGTCAGTCGAACTGCGGACGCCTACAACTGTTTGCACTGCAATATTACTCATACGTCATAGGTTGCTGCTGTCACTGCCTCTTTTTTATTTGCCTCTTTTTGTTTTTTTTTTTTTTTTTTTGTGTGCCGTCTGTGCGGAACTCTGCCAAAGCAATCAAATAAGATGAAACGATTTAGATACGAGTCGTGTATCAGCTGTTGGCCCCACGAATGCAAGCCCGTTTCGCCGTCCCGCATAGCAACGACCTACAAAAAGTTCATTACCGGAGACCAGGAGGCAGAGACGGTGACGGATAGCTAGACATGGCCCAGACTGCTCCCAGACACTCGCCAGACATCCGCGGGCACACAAAGATACAAAGATACAGATACAAATACAGAGGTCGCCAGTGCATTATGCAGCGGCGTCGTCGTTGTCGTAGTCGCGACAGTTGCACTACAGTATCTGATGGATACAACAGACACGCCATTGATGGATCTGGGCCTATCTGTGCCGTTGTGATCTATTCGGCCGCTTTATGCTCGGATTAGGGACACCATAATGGCTATGAGGCCTTTGAAGTTCTGAGATCAAGTAATTGCAATGAATATTCAGGTTAAAGAACGATTAGAGGGTGTTATTAGGACTCTTTTGATTTCTAATGGGTTTTAAAATGTATAAGTTTTATTTTGAAGTGTATATTTGAGTCCGAATATTTATTTTCCTTAATTTTTTATGATTTAAAGCATCGTTTAGTTCTTGAGGTTTGTTTTAAGTTTGTTTTTTTAGAAGTTTCAACTATTTAAAATGTGTAATAATCAACAATTATTAGTATATTTAATTAAATAAATGATTTCCCCTAAAAAATTTAAAACTAAATCAAAATAAAATTATTTTCAAAACCTTGTTCCATTAGATCTACTTTAATATCATATGAAAGGGTTATATCCTATTTATCCTTCAAGTATTTATAAAATAAAGTATTTCATTTATGTTAATTACCCTTAAATAAATTTTAAATTGTATTAAGTGTTATATAAAAATAATATGAAATCAGAGCTATAAAATCACCGAAATTTCCTGATTATTTCAAAACAAAAGACGCAATTAGGAGGCACACTTTTCATCTATAGATAAACTATATATTAATGGGCCCCACGTTCCAGTCTGCTAAGCGAGGCCATTACATTTACGACCTTTCTGTAAGAACATCATGCATTTACCGAAGCGTTCAGTCAATAAATAAACTTAAATGAAAATCGAGAGTGCACGAGTGCCGAAAACAATTCGAGAAAATATTGATTTTTACGTTTTAATTGGATTTATTCGCCGAATAGATTTGCATTCGGCTGGATCGTGTTGAAAGTGAAGTGAAGCACAGCATGTACAATGTACTTTTATAAATATACACTCTCTCTCGTATACTTTTTCGGGGTGCTTGACCACAATTGCGAGTTGCACAAATGTTCTTAGCCTTGGGAGAAATTCGCCAGCGGTTTTTGGACAAATCTCGCACTTAAGTAAATTTTTGGGGAATATTTTAGAATTTTCCGACAGCGTGTGTTTACAAATTAAAGCAAAATGCATTGTTCCAGAATAATTTCTCCTTTTTTGTATACAATTTGTAGTCAGCAAAAATTTGTTCTATTTTGTTTGTTTTTTGTTTTGCCGGTCAGGGGCCGTCTTTTTAAAGATTTCTATTTTTGGTGAATAGACATCTATTTCTGGGAGGACAGACGACGACGAAGACGACGACTGCCGGTGATTGACAGTGATTGTTTTGGACACTTTCAAGGCACTCGATCTCACTTACCGCTCGGTGGCGCGCTGCAGGTGCTGCTGGTTGGTCACCGTGCTGGTGTCGTTCCTCATGTTCGGATTGCTTCGGTTCTGGATGCTCAGGATCTGCTCCTCGGTCAGGTTGAAGCGATTCAGGATGGTGCGATTGAAGGGATTCACCACCACCGACTGCACGCCCTCGGGAAAGAAGGAGGGATCGAAGGGAGAGGCTAGCGAATCGCCGGACAGCGATGCCAGGACCACCATCAGGACCAGGATCCATCTCCTTGGACACTTCTCACCACACTCAGTATGCATTTTTCTGCTTTTGTTCCTATTTGTTTTTTAATCTTAATATTTTCACTGGGTACTATTTAAGTTGTCTCTTCTGATTAGCAACAATTAGATCGTGTACTTGGTGCACATTTTTCACTGGAACTGCATTTCTGTCTCAAGTCAAATTGTGTTTTTTTGTTTTTTAGCTGAAGAATTTCAATGTCTATGTTGATTTGAATATTTTTGGTTTTTTGCGTTCTCACTGGTGGTTCAGCTTCTTGATGTGTTCGCTCTAAGAACCAAGTATGAAGTGATTTGCACCAGTCGGTTTTTTAGTCTTAAATAAGAAAAAATTTGGTTGTGCCTGGGCATATCTACTTTGTTATGGTCGTAAACGCTGCGTTGCTGCCGGCACTGCAAGAAAAGGTGAGTGCTTCTTGCAGGGATTTTGTTTAGTTGTTGTTTCAGTTCCTATAAATATTATTAATATTATTATATAGGTAAACCGTTATCTTCAAAAGCTTAGATTTTATAAAAACAATTATTTATTTAAAATTTGAGTCTGGTTTCACTTTTTGATTTTTTGTTTTATATATTTTCCTTTATTTAATTATTAAATTATTATTAAATGACTGGCTTTTATATATATGTTTTTTTTTTATATAATGTTCTTTATTTAATTATGGTCCAAATTGAAATTCATTCTATGGCTTTTATGTATATTCTATCAAAGCCTTTACTTCTTTGAATGATTTAAATCAGATAAACATTAAATACAAAAACTTCAAGTTTATTTTAGTATTTTCTTTAACTTAAAATAAATGAATTTTTATGTTTCTTCAAACTAAAAGATAATTAAAAATCTCAAGTTAATTGGCAAAATCCTTAAAGTATATCGTTAATAGTTTCTGAGATTTTTTAGCGTAACACAATTACCTTTCTGGTATTAATAATATTTTATTTATCTTGAATTTTAGTTATATAAAATATTTTCCCTATTCACCGGGAATTTCCTTTGAATCCATCGTTATTAATTTATTTGTCTATGTTTATTATATTATAATTGATCTAAAAAATATTTTATTTCGTTAATTATTTAATTATTTATTTACATTTCCTTCTACCGCTACTTCAAACTCATTACGAATTCATTCCAGTGCAGCGCTGGCGAGCTTCGGCCGGACGCTCGTGTGGCTTTCGGGTCCGCTCGGCTCCGTGGTCGCCGACCAATCAACGGCGCTTGAGGATCTGCCGGCGCGCAGCTGAAGTTGGCGTAGGTAGGCATAGTAAATGTGCGTGAGATAGTGTATCTGTATCGGTGGCTAGTTTATCTTTATCGAGGCAATCGGAGGAATCGGTTCGGCTTATCGGGGGGAGATGCATCCAAGGGTCACTCCTCGAATTACTAATCATTATTTTCAGATACAATTTCTTCGTATTCCCAATCAATACTTCAAACACCACTCGAGTTTGGGCAAACATCGAGTGTGTCTCATGACTTTTAACGATTTTGCACCCACATAAATAGCAGAAATGTCCGCAAAAAAAAATAGTAGTAAGCAGTCATAGTTCTTGCCATTCCTATTACTATTATTAGGTGCGTGGGCGATTAGATTAACTTGGAGTGATTCCGTTGCACTCAAAATGAGTTAATCAAATTGTTTTGATACGCCTCTTGCTACGCGTGTTATCGGTGCTGTTTTTGGGGGGCACAAAATATTCTCAAAAAGGCTCGTGTGTGTGTGGTGTGCCTTTGCTTTTGACTTTCAGTTGTCTCCGCCGGGATTTGTGCGTGCGGATTAATCAAAGTGATGACAAGAAGATAGGCCTGAAAGTGCGTACGCAGTTCATCAATTGAAAGGAGAATGGGGCGGATATATCCTATTAGAGAACAGATTTGTACATCTGCGGTGCCTGGTACGGTTTTAACCCCAGAAAGCCCATCCTTGTGGGTCGATCTACGCCATTGGCATACCCAAACAGTTCTGGCGCTATCCCCGTATTTATTATTCATTCAATTCACATACGGAAATCCGAAGAGCCCAGACTTCAAGGACGTTCTTGATTTATTTATTTATTTACTCTCTTCTCGCTGCACCATCAAAACATCTAAACATCCTCATCATCATCATCATCGCCAGCAAGCATCTTTCCCATCATCCATGTTTCGTCTGGGACCCGAAAATTGAATTTCAAAATGATTGTATAATTCGCAGCACTTTATAAAGTCTGGATTTCTCACTTCCCACGTCTGTCCCGGATCCCTCTCCGTCTATCCAGCCGTCCGGCTGTCCAGCTATCCGGCTGTCCATTCATCTGATATGTCTACACACCGTTTAAGCTCTGAATAGAGACTTCCAGACGGCGACTGTTATGTAAAATTGCAATCGCATCAAATGCCCGGGACTCATAATCCCGTCCGTGCACAGGAGGCTAAAATGAAAACAACATATATATATGTACATATATAGTATATATGTATATATATGTAGGACGCAATCAGTGCCTCTTGTCGAGAAGTTTATATAATAATGTTTGTTTATTTGAGCGCTCGCATAGAATTTGTCCCACTTTGTGGACAATGTGGACGTCAGCAACAACAGAAAGAGAGTCAAAAACGAAAATAAAAAGTCAGACGGTGGATGCAGACAGGGGCACTGAGAGAAAATGCATTAATTTTTGATTAGTTGTATGATGATATATAATTTATGAAGTGAAATAGGAGCATTTAATTATATAAACAGCAGAAATTGATAATAAAAACATATAATTTATATATTTATAATAAAATACCATTGATCTTTATTGGTAATTACTTTATTCATTTTTCTCATATAATAATTTTTATTAGTGCCTAAGAAATAAATAATCTGAAGAGGTAATAATAATAATAATAAGATAATCTGAAATTGAATTAATTTATACCTCTATTCAAATATTTCTATACTTTGTTTTATAATAAAAAATATAGATATTTTATTAAAAGCATTATGTACTTTTTATACAGATTTATTTTATCAAATCTCTATATTTTATCTTTAAATGATTAAATTTTCCCATAAGTTTCACTGGCATGCATTTTTCTTCGCCGTGTAAATGTATCTAGACAATTGGAATGCGAAATGAGTCAAGTCAAAATTAAGACAGCAGTCGGTCTCAGTTTTCGTTCTTTTTGTTTGACTTTTCATTAACTTCTCAAGGCTGTTTGCTCGCGTGGGGCCGCCGTACCCCTTCGCCACGCCCACATCGGAACCATAATTGGCTGAATCCTAAATACAGAATCTAAATAGTTTTGGTTTTTCTCCTTTGATCTCACTCGACATCGTCTTCTTGTCGACATATCTCCGGGTTTATTTTTGAAAGCAATTTTCAGACAAATCCGTATATACTGGTATGCCTCACGCTCGTGCCAATTTGTGCGGCTTAATTTTAAACGGTAGCCGGCAATTGCCGCCAATGAGCAACAATTCCGTCCAACTGGGTGGCGGCACGTGAGGGACCCGCCAAAGACCGGTAGCACACCGGCACCACGATATCACCAAGACATAATCATCGCCATCGCCACCTGGCCACAAAACATCTGGCTGTTTCCTCAGCAGATTGCCGGAGCCAAATGTTCGCAAATAGTTGTTAGCCATTAGCTATTAGGAGTGATTTTCTGACTGGTTACAAGTGTTAACTGCCATTCTATAATTAGCCATAGCATCAATCCCAAATAATGGGGAAGCAGTAAAAGTGATAAGGCCAGGTTTTAGGACCACCTGTGCTTATCGGCTTAGCCTTATAGAAATAGATAACCTTTTTGTTTAGGAAATAAAGACTATGGAATATTCTACTCTTCAGATTCTTGAAGAAAAAAGTAAGTATTTAGTGTGTTAATTTTAACACTTGTGATTTTTGAAAATAAAAGACATTGATGTAGTTAAAGGTTTTTATTTATTGTCTATTACTGGAAACCCCCTTTTTTCTAAATAAATAAACACCCAAATAATAAATACCTTTCGAAAAAGTTAAGGGAAACCCAAACTAATTCCTTATCGATTGCTTATTGTTATGACATTCTGAAAATTTATAGTGTGTGTGCAAGTTATAGTAGGAAACTCTTATCTAGTAGGTCTTTTTGTGGCTGTAAGGCGGCAACATAAAGTTTATTGAGCAGTCATGGCACACACAACTAATGAAACTATAAATATCGAGAGTGGTGCGTGATTTGACCTTCAAAGTGGCAAAGATTTCGTGAAATGATGGAATAAATTTTGGACAGTTTAATACAATGATTATTTCGACGGTCATTAAATATGCAAGTACTCGGGGTAAATTATTTAACCATAAACACGTAGTTAACTTAATTATCCCTCACACCCAAAATGCTGGTCGATGCAAGATTGATCCTTGGGAGAGCCTCCATGCCTCACTTACACAATCTACATAATATATTGGTAACAGAATCGAAGAGTATACTGGGAAAAAAAGACTGTTAAAGAATGAGGCATGCTTTAATATAATAAATATTATACAAATAAAAATATTCACCTTGATGGTTTCATATTATAGTTTAACTTAAATTTGTGAATATTTTTTTTAATTGATTTGTAGTTATTGTAGTTATTATTTCGTTGATTGGTCGATTTTGGGAAATTTTTCGGCTCAGTCTAAGGCATATGCAGCGGAAAATAATACTGAGCAGACAGGGTAAAGATTGCCTGCGGTTAGGTCCGGTGGGCTGGAGTTGGTGCAAGCCTATTAAAAGTACGCGACGTTCGTCAGCCAGCCAGCGAACCAGACGTGTCAAGTCAGCACCAGCTCGGCTCAGGCGCAGCTCCAGTCCGGCGGAGTAGCACTTCCAGAGCCAAAACCAGACGCAGCCCAGACGGGGCACATATATGTATACATAGGTGCTGGTTAGTTAGCCGGTCCCAGGTTCTTCTTGCTGTCCAAGGGTGTTACCTTGTCGGTGCTAACGCCCCAGCTAATGGCTCCTGGCTACTGGCTACTGGTGCCGGGTGCCGAATGCAGTTGTCGTGATTGTTGTCTCAGATTGCATGTGGAATGCAAAGACCAGAAGCCAATTTGTTATTGCGCTGTTGTCTGCCTTCTGCCGGCTACCGGTGCTACTGTTCACTTGCAGCCGCCCCTTCTTTTTTGTTTTGTATACCCTTCCCTTTGGTACGAGTATTACTCATACGACTAGTGGGACAGAAGTATGTTTGGAATTTCAAGAAAAATTCAAATTATTTGGTGAGGTTATTTATTAATTTAATATATAATTATATTTGCAAGATGTTATTATAATAGTAAATATACAAACAAACAAAAATAATGATCTGTATAGAGTATTTATCCGTTGCACATTGGGAAAAATGCCCGATTTTTTTGCATAAATTCAATTTTTTTATAATTTTAA
>JAEIHY010012327.1:0-101745 GCA_018904565.1 Drosophila tsacasi
AAAGGATGAATGCCGCGTAATGAATGGGAGATCGGTCGCTATTCCGATATTATGTGATTGTGTTCTCACAATGTGTGGCGATCATCTCTGTTTTATGTTTTCTGTTTTTTCTGTTTTTGCTGCTTCCGTGTTTGGGCTGAGGATTGCGAAGGATGCTGCTGCCCTACTTCCCTTCCCTATTTCCTATTTCCACCGATTTTAATTGAATTCCTACCTGAATTCACCCGAAACTTGTCCAGCTGCCTGCCTTGGCCCGAAAAAGGGTTTTAATTTATTCGTTCTGCTGGGATATTCATATGCGAAATGGCTCAAATATTTTCATAAAAAATACCACAATATTTCGTCAAGGAGGAGAACCGGTCTAACCGGTTTTTAGTAAACATAAATATATCCTTTTTATATCATTTTAGGTTTTTGTAATCAAAGAACCTTAGTTAAGAGTTAATGTTTGGAAAGTGAAAAAATATAGCTATATTTTTAGCTCTTTATGTGAATTAACAAGTTGATGATGATGATTTATGCACAAGAAATAGGAATTTTAACCTTTAGATTTAACAAAGGGAGCTCTATGATTAAAATATATATATTTCTGTAGCAAAAACATTTGTAACTTGATCTTCAGAGATAAATATGAGTAATTATTATTCTGCATTCGAATAATTTTTTAAAAATTCGTATCATCATTTTCAATTATGAATTTAATTGTAATAACATTTTGTACTTCCACATTTTCCATAATAATTATAATCCCACAGTTTTTCCTGCAATTTTTTCTCCTAAAAAACCATTATCCGCTGTAAACTTTTTCTATCTCAAACCAGCAGCTGACCTGGGTGAAATTCTCCATTTTTGTGGCAACTTAATTTACGCTGAAATCCATTTGACTTTATCTGACATTCCAATCAAGTCGTCTAAAAATGTATAAAAAAAAAAAAAATATTATAATAGAACATAAAAAAAAACGAGAAACTTGCTGGCAGTCACGTCGTACAACTTTTGCTACAAATTTTTTCCAGGATCCGTTTATTCACATTTTTTTCTCCAGATTTTTTTCGATGATTTTTTATTCTGGTCTTCGGCGAGGCGTTGATGAGGACGGAACTCCCCCTGGGCTGTGCCTACGATGATGATCGTGGGGTGGCACTCGGCTAATGGGAATTGGTCCACCCCTCGCCTCTTCTCGTACCGAAATAATTCAATTGTTCGTGCCGCACAGAAAGCGACGCGGAAAAATTAAAATAGTGTGGCAGAGTGAACGGAACGCAACACCAAACAAAAAAAAAAACAAAAACCCAAAAAAAAACAAGAGAAAATGCCAAAAAAAAGCTGAACAAAATCTCCCTGACAACAATATTGCTGCGTACTTATGGTCCCCGGTCTATATAGGTGAATATATATACCTCATGGCGGAGGTTTCCTCCCCTCTCCCCATCCCCCTGCCTTACGCACATAATTTCCGGTGAGTTTTTATTAAAATTTGTTTCCAGATTTCGTTTTTTTTCTTCTCTTTGGAATCACATGCTGACATATTCTCTTTCAACAATAAAGGACCCGAGAGCGACGGCAAAAAATAACACAAAAAAGTTGTAATTTTATAGCCAAACTGTAACAATTTTTTGCATCCTGCCCGAACGAACGGGATGCTGGAAATGAAATGAAATTAAAATAAAAAAGCGCTCACTTTATGCTCTATAAATTTTAATGTAAATGGATTTTCCTCTGTTGTTGGCGTGTTTGTTTCGCTCACGCTTGTTAGCTTAAAAGCGCATTGCCACTGACAAGCTGTCTTCTCCACTTAGTGTTATAAATTTTGACTCAAAGCAGCCAGAAAAAAACCGGGGTTTAATTCGGGGATATGTCGGTGGAGTGGAATACCAAATCGCATGCAGCGAATTGGGTGTGATTAAGGATCTTTTGTAGAGTAATGGATGTATTTCTTAGGAAAACTATGCTTTCAGCTTGGTATTTACTAGGAAACATTTGTGTGCTTTCTATTTGTAAGAATAGTACATTTATAGTATAAAAATATATCAATATTTTAGTCAATCTTTATTATATAAGTTGCAATAAAAATTTTGTATTACAAACGAATGTTCTTTGGGTTCTTCCATTATATACTATTTTTTTAGTTATTTACTCAGCTATATTTATCATATATTTTCGATATATGGAAATTATGTATTTAATAGCATATATAACCAAACTAATGAGTTATATTTTACATCTATAGATCAATAGCTTAAATAATGATTTTGCATTAAACAATAATAATCTTTAACATTATAAATTAATATTTTTTGGAAACGTATTATAATAGCTTGCCTTAGATATTATCATTCCCTTTATTTAATGTATTTACATTAATTATTTATAAAAAAAATTCCTTTATTAACACAATTTTTAGAACATCGTTAGCTTTGAAGCCACAAATTAATATACATTCATTCATCTCTCACCCAATTCCCTTGATTAATAGCCCCCGAAAACCATGAACTATCCAGCAATTATACAGACATTTTCCGCAAGAGTTCCCCGCAGAGACAACTTCATTAGAATCCATAAAAAAAAACTTTCCACTAACTTAAAACCACATTAATCTGCCAGGCAATGTGAGAACATCAATCAAGTGGCGTTGAGAGAGAGAAAACAAGCCAGAAAATAGCAACAGGGTATAACAGATATACCAGCCATATCTATTTCCCTCCCTTTACACATTTTCCATGTTCTGTGCTCTCTCTTTTTTTGCAAATTTATTGACAAACAAATGGGATTTTGACGGAACCGCCTGGAAGTCAATAAAGCAGAGTCACGAAATTGTCAGTTTCAAGTGCTTGAGCAAATTTCACACTAAACAAAAGTGGACGAGACAAAAAAGTGTAAGCCTATTATCCTTTTCTGCTGCCAAAAAAAAAAATGTGAGGGGTTGCACCCCAGCAGGGTCTCACCCCTCGCTCAAAAGTCAGGGTTAAGTATTCAGGGTTCGGGGCTCGGGGCTCGACTCAGTGCTCCGATTGATCACTTAGCTACTGTTGTTGCCTTTGGCTTTCTGTTTTCTCTCTCCGATCGATTGTGCGGTTGTCATTGATTCGAATATCGATTGTTGATACTCTCATTAGGAGGAAAAGTACCCTAGGGGTTGGGTTTGCCCCTGCGGCCTCCTTATGATTTTCTGCTCATAATTGCATTGTCTGTGTGGGGGGCGGAGGCCAAGTAATTATTTTAATACTTTAATTTGCCACCTGAGTTCATTGGCGCCTCCCCAGGGGTTTTGTTCTGTCTCCTTCTGCCACGCTCACCTTTCCGACTGACCCCTTTGTGTGACCCTGCCACCGTCCCGTGGCTCCCCAGGCGCGGATGCCAAATGGAAATGCCGCAGACGCAGGCCAAACCATACAGAAGAAGTTCGTTTTCAGCCAAAAAGCTCAGCGGAGAAAAGCCGGCTAAAATAGAAATAAATGTACAGTCACCGAAGGGGCATACACTTGGGGAAAAGTGTCCTTAAAATGGGTGAATATTTAAGAAATAAATTAAAAATTGTAGGAATCATATATTGATAAATAAAATTACATTAATTACTATAAGTAAATGACCAATATTATAATTAATGGTAAATTCAAATGCAATCCTCTATTTATATTTGAAGCTGCTAAATTTTATTTTATCAAATATGTTTAACTGCATGTTTTTCCACCTGTTTTCCCCAGAAAAACCTAGATTTTTCTAGCATTTTTCAAACTGGCAAGCCTTGGCACAACTGTACTCCCACCGTCACCATCAATTTTAACTTGTAGCTCATCCGCGAGTCCTTGTGGCTGGACTTCCTTTCAGGGATTTCATTAAAAAATGCCTCAGCTTTTCCATTTGCCTCTGCCACATTTGCAAAACCGCAGAAAGACAGAGAAAAGCGAAGAGGAGCTGATAGAAAGGCGTCCGAGGGGAGGAGAAGCAAAATGAAAATGCCTTAAAGCTGAAAGTTGAATACCATTCGACTTTGGTTTCGGCCGTGACTTTGGCTCACCAATATTTCTTCATTAAGCCGCATATTTGAGGAACGGAACATTTTCCAGTTAATAAAATTATTTGAAGCCCGCCGAGCCTCAGACTCCTAAAATTACTTCGGCCTTAGCCGCTGGCCAATTCAGTCTGGTTAGAAAACTATTATTTTTCACACAAAGTACAATATAAACTCGCCGCGGGTGTCCTTATTAAATTCGAAGCTTTTCTTTCGCGGGGGGGAGGGGGTAGGGCGCGAGAAAGATGAAAAACTGGAAAGATGGTAGGGATCCTCGCCACGCTCTTGTAATTCCTTCAAGGGAAATCTTTTCAATTACAATTCGTGCAGATGGCTGCGTTTCCTTGGCGTTTCTCTTTCTACATTTTCCTCGGGTTTCCCTTTGGCCTGCCCTCTGCCTTCTGCGCCCCCTCTACTCGTTGTTTTCCCTACTACTTTTCCTCCATTTTCCCCGGTTATTTTCCGCTGCTGCTGATGCTGCTGCCAGGCGTAAAAAGCAAACCAGCGGCAGACAGTGGCAATTTCTTTTCATTTCGCGTGTCTCCTGTTGACAAACTGCTGTGTCCCGGCCTCTGGGAAATCCTCGAGTGGCGCTGCGACATTATAAGGATGCTTACGGCCCCTGATATCCCGCCTGCCCACCTGCACCCACCTTCACTTCAAAAGGTGAGCGGAGGCCGCCTTGCAGTTAATTAGTGTGTGGTGCGCACTCTAATTGCATGTGACAGATGCTGATGCCGCCAGCTCCTCCGCTGCACTTGCTCTGTTCTGGATGAAAGCCTCTGCTGGGTTGGAGAAAAATCCGAAGGGAAAGATCCATAGGCTGGGGGCAGGTGCCGACGCAGGGGAGAGCTCTTTACGACTTCATAAACCAAGGCGATCTCCCTGATGGCCATAATTCGATTGCAAATTGCCAGCTGTGCTAGCTAGTTGGCTATTTTGTAGTTAAAGCATTAAATATGTATTAAATTTATATTATTAAGTAAGGAAAATGTTTGAAATTAAGTTTTTAAAATATTATATATATAAAGAGTTTAAAATTTTTAAGGAATACCTTAAGTCTGACCCGTATAAAGCATATATTAAATGGTTTATGTTGTAATACAAGTCAAAATAGGGCTTAAATGAATACAAAAAATTTCATTTAAATGTAGACTTTCTATTCTTATTTTTTACATAAAATATATAAAGATGAAGATATTTTTAAACAACTTTTAGCTTATCTTAGCTATCTTTACCATTCTCTTACCTGCTCTTGGCTGGTGGTCAATGGTCCAGCAAGGCTTGGGCGGTGCAAGGTGGAACGTTAGTTATGCCGGTGGCTACAAATTGGAAAACCATTTTAGCACTAATGTAGCGCCATCGCAAATAAATAAAACTTTTATGGCTTAGGCCAAAAGGCAGAAAAGGATTGGAAATCAGGGCGATGGCAAAGATGTGTGCGGTCCTGGGGCCAGAAAAGATGCCAACGAAATACCCTGCTGCCAAGCTCCATAAAAATGTCATTATTAGGGGGTAACTGCCTAGTAAATTAGTGGCAAACTAGAGCTTCTATTAATCTTACATGAAAGAAAAAGAAAGCAAAAATTATTTCATATTAGACTTGTTAAAAAAAAGACTTTAATAATTTTCTTAAAACAACCTATACTATTAATAATATTTTTTATTTGTAGACTAATTTTATTTTGAAATTTCAACCGCTATAAAACATTGTAAATCTATCACAACATATTTTTAAATATTATATGAACAATTTTACTTCTCCTAAAACATGTTTCCTATGTTTTTAATAAACCAAACATCTTATAATGTCTAAAAATATTTATTAAATATTGCAACAAAGTCTTTTACTGAACCAAAACTCCCTCATTTGAAAGATTGCCCCTCCGTGGGGCTATAAAAATTAGTTTATCGTTGACACTGATTGAGCAGATTCCCTAATGGAAGTGATGCCACCGCCTTAAACCCACTTCTCCGATCTGAAGCCCCTTCCAATTCGAATGGTAACGCCCTCGGTTTGTGGCTTATCGATTGCTGGGGATACGCCTCCTTTTTTTCTTGTTTTATTTTTCGATCAGAGAGAAGTATTCCCATTATGATTTGTGCATTCATTACCATTTTACGAACATTTCGAATGGCTGAATGCGAATGAGCTTGAGCTTGAGCTTGAGCCAGTCGATTTTGTCATGTTTGCTGACAAATTACAACTGAATTTTATTTACACGCCAAACCGCAGAGCTCGGACATAATCCGCTTAAAAGCATTGGAGAGCCTTTGCCATAAATTCCAGTGCATTGTTCCATGTCACTAAATCATATCAACAGCGACAATTTATGCCAGCCCACACGGCCCCAGAGTCGGAGTCAGATACAGATGCAGAGTCAGATACAGATACCGATTCAGGTTCAGACTCCGATCGCCTGGGTGGACCAATTAAAATGCAAGAATTGTTAATGCGCGACATTAAAATTCATTATTATTACATTCGTTTATTACTCCGCCGATCGGCTGCTCACATGCCAGCAATTGTTGCCGCCTTTGCCGCTCTTGGTCCAAAGCGGCCTGGTCTTTAGTCTATGCAAATGCCGGGCAAAAAGCGCTTTGAGCCATTTAGGCAGCTAAGCCACACTGGCAAAAGGCCAAAAGGCGGTGACCAGAGGTGGTGTCTTTAAAGGGATTATATATGTATGTTATGTGGTACTTCAATAATTGTAGGAATTATTTTTCATTACATAAATTCACAATTAAAATAAAGCTGAACCGATGCTAGTTTGTACTATTAATAAACTTCAATATCAATAGCTTCTTAATCGTGTAATTATTTTCTTCTTTTAGCACAGAATCCCCTCTGAAATCTCCTTCCTTGTCCAGTTGTGCACCTGAGGCACCTGAATATATAGAGAGAACGTCGCACGCCTGCTATTTATGGACAACTCCTACCGTCTGTCAAACGCGTCAAAGACCAGCCCCAGTCGCTTGTAATTAATTGACAATAATTTCAGTTATTTCTTGTGTCGGTCGTATGGTGATTTTGTACATATATGAATGCTATATCCAGCTCATGTCGTCGTCCACCTTCGTTTAGTGTCATTAAGGCTGAAAAATGCCCAAGCAAGCTGGGCTGCTTTTGTGTTAAAACCAATCAAGACAAGAGCACTGGGAAAAGGTATTCACAATTAATTGAAATTGACATAGTATTAAGATAATTTACGTAGAAAATTAAACTGAATTAAAGTCTGGATTAAAATTAAAACGGAAATGTATAAGATAGGTTAGAAAATATTATTTCTTGACTTTGTTGTATTAATAATATACATTAAATAAATGGTAGTTGTTTATTTATAATTATAATTTAAGCAAATTAATACCTAAAATATAATATCGTAATTATTGCTAGTTAACATAGCTTTTTAAAGTGTGTACTATATATTTTTCCCCCTACTTCAACCCAAGAGACAACTGGTTATAATTTATGGACGGTCAGTCTCGTGGCAGCTTTTTCTGCAATTGTTACCATGCTTATTGAGTTGTTAACAAAAGCTGTTTGCGATTGCCGGCCAGCTGTCCGCAGTTCAGTGTTTGCCCATCTAACATCCAGGCGAAGGTCCGAAGCGATAGTCTGTGAAAACCCCAGAAGGGCAGACAGATCGATCGGATCCACCCCGTTAGGTCGAGTGGCGAGATGACCCCAGGAACCGTTCAGATTCCGAGATGTCGATATGGACGAGGAGATAGCGACAGCTGCTCTTTATTTAGCGGGATAGAGGAGGTTTTATTCTGGGAGAGCGAGGACCTCACAGTTCGGTGAACAGTTAAAAGCTGCCCAACCCTTTTGGGTGCACTTGAAAAAATATTAAAGATCTGGCTTATCAAAAATGGAGAGTCTTGTAAGTAAAAGATATAAAAGAAAACCATTAAAAATTATAAAAGGTTCAAGTCTTTCCGAAGACAGAATCTAGTAGAATTAAATTAGAAAATACAAAGCAGAGTGGTATGAAATATAATAATAATAGTAAAAATAAATATATCAAAACTAAAGAAAATAAGAGAATCTAAAACAAAATGAGATAAAAAGTTTAAAAAATATAAATCAATATGAGATACAAGTAACATTATATAAGCTTTAAAACCAGCATAAGCAACCTTAAATTATTTTCTGTGCTCTGTATTTTGTAATTTTGTTCATCTTTTCTTCTATACGAAATATTTCCTGAGTGTATTTACCTCACCTATCCCTACCCCCCTTCGCTCAAAGTCCAGGCTGGTCCAAAAGCAGCCGAAAATCTCATTGGGAAACATTTTTAATATGCACGCACGACGACCCGTGGCTCGCCGCTGCTACCCTTGATCCTGCCTCCTCGCTGGCAGTTCATTTCGAGATGCTCCTGGATTTCTGGATTCCTCTGAATATTCCTGGACCATCCAGGCTAGACAGCTGCCCCGCCCCTGGACCTCCGGGCCCCTCGTCCTGTAATTACACGGGGCATTTGCTTGGCCTTTGTTTCGCGCTTTCGCCGCTGAGTTTTTTTAGATTTATTTTCCGCTCCTCGACACTGCCCTGTTTGCATATCCTGGCATCCCGTTGAAGGATAAAGGCGCGCGCTTAAATAAGCAATTACCGTGTGCCAGCGACCAGCATCCTGTCAAAGTCCTGCCCAGCGTCCTGCCCGCCGAAAAAGGGTTGAGCCACTCGGCCAAGGGACAGGACAAAGCGCACTCACAAAAAAGGGTTCGCAAAAGGGGAAGCAAAAATCGGACAAAAAACACACATAGACGGCGCCGCTGCCTCTCGGCCTCGACCGGCTGTCGGTTCCGATTTAAATCTTTGGCCATGACATGTGGCGACCAGACAAGGTCCACTCTGCACTCTCCAACCCCTTGGGAGAGCGGCCAGAAAATCAATAAGAGCCGGCTTTAAAAGCGGTCCGGCCAAGTTCAAGTTCAACACTTGATAATTAATTTTCCAGGACACCACAGTGCGTGCCGGACTCATTAGCATGGCCCCCAGCCCCCACTCTTGGCCCAGAAAAAAGGGTCGTTGCCGTCGGGTGGGTCGTTGTGCTTTTAATTAGAAAGCATTCCAAGGACGCGGGAAGCGGGGTGGCTGAAAACTCATTAAGATTTCCGCATAACCCTTTTTTCCACCCGACTTTTCTGACCCAGTTTTCCTCGGCTGACCTTCTTGTCCCGGGATTGTAATTAAGCAATTAGCTAGAAAACACTCTCGTTGCCCGCCTCTCGCCCTTTATTTGTGGTCTGTTGGTAACTGACCCACGGCAAGGTGAAGTGCCTTGGGCCAGGTGTGTTGACCCCTCATCAGTGGCTGCCTTTTTCATCCGCTCCCTGTGCATCCGAGTATCTGTGTATCTGCGCGCACTTCCTGTCATTCGTTTTGGAAATCGCGACATCGTGATTGCAATTTGGCATATGCACATGTGCACCTCGTCGTTCCGCCGCTTCTCCGAGGGTCATGCAGCTGGCCAACAACAGACTGCCAGACTGGCCAGCACTCACTGCATTTGGTCAATGGCCACTGTCCACGTTGACCAGTTGCAGTGGCCAATTCCCCCTTTCGCGGCATTGACACATTTTTATTCGATTTTTCGCGCAATGTTCCCACGCTTTACTGACCCAACGCAACGTGGAGTTGGTTAAGGTGGAAGGAGTTGTAACTGGCTCATACACTATATCAGATCAGGTCAAAGTAATTTTTCTGCTATATTTTACACTATACAAGATAAGGTCAAAGCAATTTACTAACAAGTTAGGAGTTAATATTATTTTAGGATCAGAGTGTGACTGAGATTTATTAGCAGACTGAAGAGGTTTAGCTTCATCTTTGGTCTAGTTATATACTTACGTTCTTAGTTAAAAGTACATATTTCTGTAGTATTTTATTTTTAAAAAAGGTTTACTTGTTTCCTTATCTTTATTTATTAATTTCTAATAGAAAGCATTTTATCGATTCAAAGTAAAGTACAGACATAGTTGCTCCTTCGAAGGCTTTTTACTGTCCTAAGAAGAACTTGTTTTGAGTCATCAACTTCACACACTATTTCTAGTTATTAATTTATCATATATTCTTTTTCCACAGAATACCATACAATTTGGTGTATTTTTTAAACCCATTGCTTGACCTCTGTTAATTTTTATATTGCTAATTTAAAACACGTCCCTTTTCATTCACTTTCCACCTTGCCTGCTTGATTGATAGGCTCCTCGTCTTAGGCACATCTGCTGGATCTTGATCTATCGGTGGCCGCGTTTTGCTTGATGGCATCTCGGAATCTTGGGTTATGGCCACCAGGCTCCTTTCGATCTGCTGTCGCAGGACAAAGCCATAAATTAGATCGCTTCAGCGATAATCGTTGCAAAAGTTCTGGCTTATAGGAATTCAATGCTTAACAGAGCAGCTTTAAGGACGAAACAAAGGCTAATGAGGCGTGGGGCAGGGCTCAAAGGGAACCAGGAAGTATGGTGCACAGAAAGAAATTATATAATATTTTTTTATTTTACTTGTATTATTATTTTTTTGTACTTCTCAAAAGTAAATATTTTTTTAAGCCAAACTCCTTTATTTTCGCTTGTTTTTTTTGGAAAGGAACCCGCATGGCTGTTTATCGTTGTATTATGCTTTCTGCTTGCCGCTTGCCTGATTTTTTGAGAGCTCCTCCCGCGTGGCGGTCATGGCAAAGGTCAGGGGTGGCGGCCCCTAGGGGGTTGGGTCTATAGAGAGCGGGAGCTGCAGCCGATGGGCGGGCATAGCAACAATTGCCGCCGCACGCTGCCGAGGCGGGCTTTTGTGGCGCCTTTGGTCGGTTGGCAACCGCAAATATGTTCCCGTTTGGCTGTTTTATTTTTTGCCTCCTGAATTCTGGATGCTGGATGTAGGATGCTGGATGTTGGATGTTAGTTGTTGGATTCTGGATTTGCCGCCACTGCAAAGTCAACTAATTGAATGTGCTAAACTCACCCACACAAACGCAGATATCGCGCTTTATGGCGCATTAAGCGCTCATTTCTGGATGCCTTGCCAGGAGCTCGGAAGTCCACTGATTTTACGCTGCACAGAAAATATTTTGTTTGGGTATAAGAATGAAATCGAACGATTTTTGTAATATTTTGTATTATATATATTATACATCCTCTGTATTTTTATAAGAGCAAAATTATTTCAAACTGAAATATTGAGCGGGTTTAAGAAGGAAAGGAAATAGGGATAATTTTAAATTTGTTCCTATTTTTTTTCTTAGTTTGCAAATCAATCAATCAATCCAAAAACTTCCAGAGAAATCCTTTAATATTTAAAACTACAAAATGCAATCAAATTAAACAAAATTTTAAAATAATTTCAAGCTAAATTTAATTTTAAAATATTTTTATATTATATATATTTTTATATTTACTTCCATTTGCGATCACCTTTTTATAAGATGAAGTTGAGAGTTTTCCGCTTTTCTTACTGCATGTGGGGGAAACCTCCCATCACTATTAATGTAATGCTGATGACGACGATGATGATGATGATGACGATTTCTCCATTTGCCGCTGCATCTGTATGGGTAATTACTGAGCTCTGTGCTGGTGTTAGTGCGAGTGAGGGACGTCGACGTCTGCTGGATGTCCGTGGAAATGGGGTGGATTCTGCTTGCCGTTTTTTTTTTCTTTTCTATATACACTGTGTTTTAGCATTTTTTATGCTGCTTCCCCCGGCAAACCCTCTCTCTCGCTCTAACGAAAGCCAGCTCACCCTGTCCGCAGTTTTTTTGTATTTTTTTGCATTTTACTTGCGTCGGAAACCGCCATTTTTTATGCGCGCTAACTACGCCGCCCTCTCTGTACCTCTCCCTGTCCCTCGCCGGCCACCCCTCCTCTCTCTCTCTCTCTCTCTCCCTCGCACTGCGAATTTGCGCATTAGAAAAAAATGTGGGCTGTACTGTGGGATGTGTTTGTGTGTGTGTGAGGGGGTGTGTGTGAGCGAGGGTGTGCCAGTGTGAGTGTGGCATACAAAATGGATTTTTTTGCTGTAATACCGCCGGCCTGTTATTTCTATTTAATAATAGAGCACGCCATTATTTAAGGGAATATTTTGTTGATTTTCCAACTAGAATTGTAGAAATTAATTTAATTTTTATGGAAGTGTTTGTGATTGTCAACATTTGTTATTAATCTAAGAACTAAAAATTATATTTATTTGAGAAGAAAGTATGAGGACAGGATGTAAGAGACAATTTTTTTTTAATTACACTTTAATAATTTACATGAGTACTTTATTTTTGTATATGTTTTTCAATATACTCGTATGATACTTTTTGTTTTGAAATTTTTTTTCACTAAACTTTTCTTTAGTAAAAGTTTTTTTTAAGAAAACAATAAATGTTTAAATTACAATTTCAAAGATTTCTGGTTATATATAATATATTATATTTTCATTTTATTTCATATTATTTTATTAATTTTTTTATTCATTTTAAATACATTTTAACTAGAATTTGAAATATTCTTTCCACAAGTCTTTTTACAGATAACAAAAAAGGTTATCGCGAGGAGCCAAAAAGTGCTAAAGGTGGGATTAGAAAGTGTTCCACTATAACTGAAATATGAAAATATATTCCCTGTTATTTTATTTTAATTAAATATTTCATAATAATTAGTTTAATTGAGCTTCTGTGGGTCAAACTGAATCTTAATTATTAATAATTTGTCTTTTCAATTAGCTTTAAGTTGCATAACATTAATTAAAACATCTTCAAGCAAATGAAGAATATATCTTTCGGAAGACCTTATACCCGTGCAGTTTGCAATAGGACACCGTCCAAGAACTAAATTATAGCTAAGCCAAAAATACATTGAATTTAATTCGAAAAGACTTTTCGTTTTTCGTTTTTATTAGATTAGAAAGCGAGCATAAGGAATTAAATATTCAAATGTTGGTTGAATTTTTGAGAATTTGTATAAAATATTGAAAAAAAAATTAGGTACTATATAGTTGTATTTTTTATTTTTAATTAGTAAGGGTGAGTTTTATTACATTTTTGTAATTTCTTAGTCCTTTTTGCCGTTATAAATATTATAAAGATATTTTAGTTCAAGAAAATTAATTGAAGTATTTTTAATTCAACAGCATCCTTGTGGCGCCACCTACGTTACCTACGTGCACTGCCTTACCGACTTGGGCAACATAAAAGCTGGGACGCAAACCGTTTTGCATTTTCAGGTCGAGCTATTCGCCCCGAAACGCGTGCAGTGTCGAGCTATTCGCCCCGAAACGCGTGCGCTATTCGCCCCGAAACGCGTACAAGTCTTGAGCTATTCTCCCCGAAACGCGGTCACGTCTCGAGCTATTCGCCCCGAAACGCGTGCAAGTCTCGAGCTATTCCAAGGAAACGCGGGCAAAAAAAAAACTATCAAATAAAAATATCGCTATTTCGATATTTGGGCAAACAAAAATATATCATCTCTAGAAAATATCGTTATAACAATATTTACCACAACAAATTTAACTTGCGAAAAGTAACAAGATAAAAATCCGCGGCGTTTCAAAACAAAGCAATATTGTTGCGATTCCGCTTGGGGCGTGGCCGAGACAACTCCGCTGAGGGGCGAGTGCAACAACAACGTGGCACAGCTGCAAAGGCGTCGAAAATGAAGAGCAACGTGAACCAGGGCGGATATGTGCCCCCGGGCTTTGGAGCCGGATACCAGCCCAATGCTCCCCCGGCGGAAGGATTCGGGTATCCGCCCCCACAACCGCATCAGTCCGCTCCTTATTCGCCGCCCCCAGGGCACCCACAGGGGCCGCCGCCCATGAATTACGTGAGTTCCAAATTTGTCGCTATATTTACACACTATTTGTGAGTGTGTGTGCGAATTTCGGGGGGAGGAACAGTCATGACGTCATTAGCTGCTGGTTTGGTATGCACAGTGGGGACTCGGTGTAGGAAACTGCAGAGATTTAAATTTTTAAAGAATATATTTGTTAATATTATTTACAAGAAATGCTCTTAATAATTTAACAATGCTCAAAATAATTAAACTCTAATTAATTTCAAATAACTGGTTTGAAATGAATTTATTTATTAGGAAAAAATACAAAAAACTAATAATAATATAATAATAAATATTTTGACAAAACATCCGAATACATTACTTCATTAAATTTCCCCAATGTACTATTAAATGTAACTCTCACTGTACATTTAAAAAATCCTATATCTAGTAGTGTTTTTTGACTCACCAAATTTTAAAGACGAATTAAGAAACTGGTTCCAAGTATTTCCCACTTGAATAGCAGTCAAATGAATAAATTAATAATAATAATATATTAAGTACATTGTTTCCCGAGTGCCCACTGTGCTTATTTTTAAACCATAATCACACGTCATTCGTGTCTGCATTGCCATAACAATGAGCTTGATTCGGCTTTCTGGGGAGACAGCGAAAGCAGCGTGCAAATAATTGCAAGCAAATGTTTTCTGTCGATGCAAACAACTGGAAAAACAGGGCTTTTTTTTTTAAACAGAAAATCTGGTTGGATAAGGAAATCAATATTTAATTGCCCTGGCTTTATCATAATATAATATAATATAAATAAATGTTGGACCAGAAAACAACACGAAATAAACCTACAAGGGATTTACCAGTGTTTATTAATTTTTAAATCTTTTTAAAAATGCTGAATAATGCATATATTTATAAAGCGTTATTTTTAATTCCTTAAGCATTTAATCAGCCCTCTGTAATAACAAATATCTTCAAATAATCACTAAATTAATATTTACTCTATAAATTTCCAACTTAAAGGGGGGATTATATATTTGCATATATATTTATGACTCAGAAAGCTAGCTCTCGTCCTCTGATAACTCAAGAAAAAACTATACAAGAGATTACACATAATATTGGAATTTTTTCTGTTCATGCCAAGTATTCTCTTTAAAACAAAATACACAAAAGATTGTAGATATAAAGTTCATTTCAATGGAGGATACTTCACTCTTTCCCCACAATCTCTGGTGAAGCAAATGTAATTCACAGAGATAAGCAGAAACAGCGACGTTCGATCCACTTCCAATAGCCGATAACTAACCACAACGACGCCCCCAATCGAAACCATTCCTCGCTCAACTCCCGATCGTTTCAGGGTTTTGCGCCGGGTCACCATCAGTCAGCCGGTTACGCTCCAGTTCCCCAGATGCCGCCCTACGGAGAAGCTCCGCCCTATGGAGCCGGACAGCCGCCCTATGGAGCCGGACAGCCGCCGTATGTCGGTGGCGGCGCACCACAGCCACAGGGATTCGGAGGATACCCGCCCGGTCCGGCAGGACCGCCGCAGGGATTCGGAGGATATCCACCGGGACAGCCCCAACAGCCAGTGATCACGCAACCGGGAATGGGACCCCCTGGGATGGGTGGCCCCGGCATGCCGCCAGGAATGCAACCAGGCATGGGACAGGGCGGACCAGCAGGTGAGGAATTCTGGAAATATTAAAATTGACTCATGGTTAGAAGGTGCTGCAGAGATTTTCTATATATTTAATACCCATTGTGGGGGTCTTGGGAAGTAGCCATATTTCAGTTATCTTTAGACCTTGTGTTGTCTAGAAACCGAGGGCTTGATAATGTATTACTTGTACTATCTTTTGTTTGTTAAGAGATAAATATGTGTCATTGTTTATTACATAAAAGGCGTTACCGACTTTTGCTGTTCGTTATTTTTAGTTGAAGATAGTTTTTAGGGATTTAATTCAGACAGTTTATGGTCTGCAGGGTATAATGATGTTATTTTTATCGGAATACATAACTTCTTAACTGAAATATAAACTTTATTTTAATTTTAACTGCTTAGCCATAGAAAAGACAATATTATTTTGTATACGAGGATAATACAGAAAGCTTCAACCAAACTACATACACCTTTAACTCTAAATGTTCTTGACCATTTTCAAGATACTAAAACTCCAGACTCTAGTTCCTCCCAGACTTTTCAAAGATCTTTCTATCTATCTGCTATTAGTTATCTAGCTCTCTGCTATAGTCCCTGGTTCAGCACAACAAAGCATCTCTGTGAGAGCCCCGTGTCATTGCCCTGAATCGCAGATAATGTCCAATCATGTGCGGTTGATGATTCCTCGAAGTGCAGGCCAGCCTGAACCCATCATCCCAGAGATAAAGACTAGATTCCGGGCTAGATCGGTGGAGAACAAAGGGTACCATCTAACGCTGAACCAAGGCATCCCAAAGTGGGATGCAAATATTTACCTAGACAAATCTCAGAGTGTTAGAGTGAGAGATTTCGAGGTTCCTTCGCTGTCCCCGCCGTTATCTCCGCCTTCTGCTGGATGTGTTTTTGTTTACACGTGCGTCCATCCGTCCCAAATAGGCTGAGAACCCTGTCAGGTCTTCGGCGCTTATCGGAAGGCGGCGCCGTGTCCGCCTTAATTGAACCAATAAAATAATACAAAAGCGGCATTTAAAACGCGGTCCATGGGATTGGCGTTGATTTTTCCCCGTCGAGCGAGTGCGATGCCTCAGTTAGTTCATCTCTGGGCAGCAGAGCAGGCGGTCGTGTGTCTACAGTGTCTATAATGTCCACCGAAAACCGAACAAGTGGCGTCTCGAATTGCGTTTCCACGCTGGATCTGAGCGGGGAGAACCACACAGGGGATGCCACGAGGGGCAGCAGCGGCGTGAAGAGCGGCTCCAAGGTGCTGCGCCTCATCTGGCACTCGCTCTACAGCCAGTACACTCACCTCTGCTCTAGGTCCCAGACTCTGAGGCAGCTGGTCTGCCGGGAGGCCAACAAGCCGCTGCCCAAGAAGCTGCGCCACACCATGCGCCTGAACAAGTCGGCCAAGCGGAAGGGCTACGAGTTTTACATCAGCGATGAGGACAGGAGGTGAGCAAGGTTCAGGGTGAGAGATTATAAAAGGAAGAGGTTTGTAGGAAGAAGAAGAAACTAATATGTCACATGATTGGTAAGAAATATGGATTAAAACATGTGGAGCAATCACTGTTATCACCAGGATTTGTTAGATCTTCTTAAAATCGTGTAAAACAATCATTTGTATCACCATAAAAGTCAGACAAATTGTAGAACTTCAGCCATCTTCGAACTCCATTTTACCATAGATTCGAATATAGTTTATTTAATCAAAATCTTATGGTTATGTCAGGTTGGTGTCGAAGGGTCCTCCCTCAGAAAGAAAAGCACAAATTTAATACATACATCAATTTACTAATTAGAGTTCCTACACATTATGACTTCATTTTATTATCACATTAATTTCTTTCTAGTTTTGAAAAATATCAGGACATTATTCTCAAAATATCTTTGCAAGTATGCAGTGTAGTAACACTTCTCTCCAGAAGTCTTCTCCCCCGATTAAGCAAATCATTTCAAGGTTGCCTTGCATTGTGAAATTAAAGATTTAATAGAGCTGCTCATAAAAGACATCTTCCTAGCACAGATTAGATACCAGAGTCGTGATGCTAGCGAATAAAAGGCTATAGCCGGGGGGAGGTTTCTCTAGCTTATATTATGGAGAGGTGGTGGTGGGGAGGCTCCATTGTAAGGCCTCCAATTAGAGAGGGCGAGCAATTGTGACGGCGACATTGACCAATTGACACACTGGCGACTAAACGAGCTGAACGAGATGCCCTTTTGTTGTGAAGACTAATTCAATTTGCACGAAAAGATTAAGCCAAAGAATTTATATAAAATTCTATATTTACTATAATAAATATAGGAATTAGGGCTATGAAAATAGTAATAATAATATAATATAATTTTATAATAACAATATTAATCTCATAAATTCCCCTTGCAGGCGACTGGATGAGTATACCTACCGGAATTCCGAACTGTCCGCGCGGATTGGAGTACCTTACGACTATCGACCAGCTTTTGGTTAAGCAAAAGGTCGAGCTCCTCGAGGCCTTCACCGGGTTCGAGACCAACAACAAGTTCTCGATCAAGAACGCCTTGGGTCAGAAGGTCTACTACGCGGTGGAGGACAACGACTGTTGCACCCGGAACTGTTGCGGCCCCTCGCGGCCCTTTGACATGCGCGTCTTCGACAATTACCAACAGGAGGTGATCCATATGCACCGTCCGCTGGCCTGCTCTTCCTGCCTGTTTCCCTGCTGCCTGCAGAGCATCGAGGTCTCGGCCCCGCCGGGAAATGTCATCGGCACCATTGAGCAGGAGTGGTCCATCTGCTCGCCCTCGTTCCGCATCTTGAATCACATTGGGGACACCGTGCTGCGCATCCAGGGTCCCTTCTGCACCTTTTCGCTCTGCGGGGATGTGGAGTTCGAAGTGAGTTTGTTTATTGGGTTTGCCTTTTATTGGGTTAACTTATTAATGTATAATTCTTTGTGTTTTTAGGTGCTTTCCCTTACGGGCGAGAAGGTGGGCAAGATCTCGAAGCAGTGGTCGGGCTTGGCACGTGAAGTCTTCACGGATGCGGACTTCTTTGGCATCAGCTTCCCGCTGGACCTGGACGTGCGCATGAAGGCGGTTCTGCTGGGCGCCACATTCCTGATTGTAAGTACTCAGTTCGTGGTAATGGGGATTAATCTATTAACTGATTTGTTGTCAGTTGTATTCCGTTCACTTTTATCGATTCAAGCTGTTGCGGCGACTGCAACGCAGATTACGTTGGTGCTGAGGTAACCCGATGAACCCAGCTTAGTTTGCGTAGGCTAGTCCCCCAGCAATGTGTAGTTTCTCCCTTTGATACCAACCCATCTAATTGATATTCCTCTCTCTATCCTACAGGATGCCATGTTCTTTGAAAAAGCCGGCAATCGTGAGACTGATCGCCCTGGAATGCTATAGAACTCGTGCGACTGGTGCTGCGACTGTGGCTTTGAGCTGGCCAATGGCTGCTTCGACTTTTAGGATCCAGATTCTTCTGCTGTAAGTCTCGCTCTCTCTCTCTCTATCTTCCCTATGAACTGTCGCGTACTAGTCTTCGACACCAAATGCTTCTTGATGGAAATGGAAACGCACTTACGGAACTCCTTTGTTAATGTTAATGGAAAATCCGACTCTGGAACATAATAAACTCAGGCGTAGCCAGGATATTCATAGCTACTTTCATATATAAGTTATAAAGCATTTTTGCCATCTATCAGCTTCCTTCATGAATTTACTACGAAGCTACATTGACGAAGAAGCTAACCAACGAACTAAACGATTGTAAACAGATGTACTTTATACCTTATTCTGAGTGTCTTATGTATAGAGATGCGAATAGCATACGTTTTTTATTGTTAAGCTGGCTGGAAATTTATATACAAATACCCTTTTCGATATTACCGAAGATATTTATGTATTCTTTATATATATTCCTCCACGGTTAAATAAATGTGTCCAATTTACAGTTGCTGTTTTGATATTTAAGCCAGCGACATTAATGTTTGTGATGCTTTTACATCTGAACATTCATGCTCTTCCCATTGCACCGATCTCTCACTGCCTCTTTAGGGGAGACAATCACTAGCTCGTCACTTCATCTGGTTTTGTGGCATGGAAACCGGCTTCTTGAAAAGCAAAACAAGCACCGAAACGAGTTTGCTCTGATTAAAAATAAACACAAATTAACGCACTGCACTCGCAGTCAGTCCAGTCGAGTCCAAAATGCAGGCAGTGCGAGTTCTGATCGGAGGAGTTCTTCTAAGCCTTAGTTTGATTCTGGCGAAGGATCTGCAGGAGTGCGAAGATCTGGGACAGGGCAGCCACCTGTGCCGCGAGATCGAGAGCTTCGAGCAACTGAGCCGCTATGTCGGCGAGAACTGGCGGAGAGTCAAGGTGGTGAACAAGCAGACCGGCATCGAGGATGAGGAGCAGGCTCGGGACTTTCCCAGTCTCGCCGGACTCCTGCAACTGGATCTATCCGAGTCCGGTGGCCTGACCCTGGGCCAGCGGGGACTGCGCGACTTTGTGGCTCTCCAGGAGCTCAATATCACCCACTGTCAGCTGGAGGAGCTGCAGGAACAGCACTTTCCCAACGCCTCCAAGCTCACCAGTCTCGATGTGAGCTTCAACGACATCCAGCTGATCACAGGCAAGCAGATGAGCCGTCTGGCAGATTTGGAGTATGCCAACTTCTCCAACAATCTTGTTGCCGAGGTGGAGCCCGATGCCTTTAAGGGTATGAAGAAGCTGCGCTTCCTGGATCTCACCACCAATGAGCAGGAGAATGTGACTCTGGGCGAGAACGCGAATCTGCGGTACCTTGCAATAAGCAACAACAACATCAGAGATGTAAGTAGCTTCAAGAAAATCTAGACTTTATACTAAAGGGTAATCTTCCTCAGTTTCAGTGGTGCCGCCTGCGAGGTTTACCCAAGCTGGAGGAGCTGCACCTGCACAGCAATTGGCTGGAGAACCTGGATATGGGCATATTTTATGCTCTGCCCAATCTGCGAGTGTTGAATGTCTCCAACAACAACTTGTATGAGATAAAGCGAACCCTCTTCAATGCCCCCAAGGAGCGAGTGCCTCTGGAGCTGCTCGACTACAGCTCGAATAATGTCAAGGTGCTGGGAGATTCCGTCTTCTGCGAGCTCAGCAATCTCAAGACTCTGAATTTGTGGCTCAATCAGATCAACAGAATCCATCCCAGAGCCTTTATGGGCCTGTTTTCCCTGCAATCCCTGCAGCTGCAGGGCAACAAGATCTCCTCGCTGCCCGACGGGCTCTTCGCCAATCTGACTGCCTTGGAGCGGCTGGACTTGAGCAGGAACAATATCAAAAAGTTAAGCTTAGGTGTCTTTGGCGGCACCGTTCTCCGCAAGCTGACCCAGCTGGATCTGAGCAACAACTACATAGCGGAGCTGCATCCTCTGGCTCTCTCCTCGCTGCCTTTTCTCAGGGAACTGCGCTTGAGGAGGAACCAGCTCGTGAGCCTGGACCTGCGCATGTTTGCTCCTCTTCGACGACTGCAGATGCTGACAATTGGCGAGAATCGGTTAGAGGAGATCGAACCAGAGATTCTGGACACCTTCGAGCGGCTTACTCACCTGGAGATCAACAACAACCGACTCACCTTCTTGCCAGACCTGAAGGTTGCACAGAATTTGCAGCTGCTGAGACACATCAGCCTCGAGGGCAACCCCTGGCAGTGCCTGTGTCTGGACGAGATTACCGCCTGGCTGGACGGAAGACGTGTGAGCTATGCCCGTCCCAGCAGCGCATACTTCAGTGGTCGGAAGCCACTCTGCGTGGTCACGCCCATGGATAAGTGCCTGAGGAACCTACAGGAAGTACGGGCTCAGGGCATAGTCGAGAGCTACGAGAAGATTTAAGATTTAAATTAGCACGGTAATTATTATTAATTTATTAGGAACCAACTTTGGCCTTGAATTACAATTAATATAGCTTCCCAACATTCATGTGTTCCTCCCCAGAGAGAGAGGGAGAGAGCCATAAATCAATATCCACTAAATGCTGGATTGCAGTTTCTGTTGTGGGTTTCGCTCCGCTAACTGACTGACTGACTAGGGGGATGTGTCCACCCCGGGAGTCCTGCTCCTCCCGAGAAGCCTCCGTAAATCACAGACAATTGGATGACCATGAGGGCGAATCTTTTAGCTAGCCAAAGTATTCGGCCAACTGTCGTAAAACAATAAAACGGAAGGCATTCGGGGAGGCAGGCAGGCGATTCGGACGGAAAACCGAAGCAGGGATTTTCAAATACTTAACACCACTTAAGCGAACAGTTGGACAACGACCATGATGGAGGAGGACCGACCAGGTTCTGGGGCTGGTGACTGGTGACTGGGAACTGGGCATTCATTGGGAATTCCTAGGGGAGAGCGGCAGCAGGTGGGGATTTGATTGTTGAGCGTAATTTAGCGCAAGAATTTTTATTAAAATTTTCAATTTGTTTGCAGATAAACTTTTTACGCTCAGCCACAATGGATTGATTGATTGATCTGAATGGAATGAGCCGGTAAGTGAGCGAAGTTTGGTCGTGGGAGAAGTTCTGTCGATATTTGGGGTATTTATAGCCCTTAATGTACTCTGTCATATATCCCTGCAATACTTTCTTTCCCATGTACCTATATGTCGGGGAGTCCTTGCATTCAACTATTTGAATAGGCCGCAGGGTCAGAACAAGTCGAGCAAAACTATGCGAGGCATTCGCACGAGAGCAGGTAACAAAGGGACAATGGGCCCGGGGAGCTGGCAGCCAGGACATGTGCAGTCAATGTGCAATTACCGGTATAAAGGGCGAATTGGGGCCGCAGGACTACAGCCAATATCCTTGCTCGACAGCGACCATAAAAGTTTGGGCCTTAAAGCCTCGGGTTTGAGGCTGCGAAAACTTCAAGTCGACTAATTAAATTAAATTTTTCGCTTCACATTTTCCCTTGCAAAGGTGAGAAGGTGGCGAAGGGCGACGTCCTGGAAATGGAGATGTGGCCAGGAGGTCCCTTCAATTAATTTGGCAACAAACTTGGGCCGTTGTTTGCACAATTTGATATAACCAAAATGGCAGGGAGTTCCGGTCTTCCATCTACCTGGACAGGACAAACTTGTTGCTCCCCAATCGCTCCCCCTCCCGCTATCTCGAGGGAAATTCGCTGCTGAAAGCCGAAAACTGGCCCTGAACCCTTGTCAAGCAGAAATGAAGCCCGCCGAGGTGTCAAAGACATGCCGGCCATCAATTTTCCCCAGATCGCAACCCCTGTCCACTCCCAGTGACCCCGTGACCCCAGGGCGTAAGCGTAATATTGCCTTGAATTAAATTCAAATTCATAAATATTACGCATCCGCTTCGCGGTTTTACCGTGCTTTAATCTATTATTTCATAGTGCATTTGGCGTGGTTGCACTGCAGTTTCTATTCACATTCTGTTTGGTTAATTACGTTTACGGCTAATTGCGTTTTTGTGGCTTAAATGGCTGCAAAATCTGTTATCAACATATTTGGGAAAACATTTGTGCTAAATTAGACCCGTCATTGTGTGGGAATTTGAAATGCAATTGTTGCGGGAGAGCCTTGAATCCCAGGTGAGTTTGGGCTTCCGCGTGATCGAGAGGGCTCTGTCGCATCGTCGGCATCGTCGTCGTTGAGCTCGTTGAGCTGCTCCTCCGCCTCCAGCATCTCGGGCAGCACCATAAGGAAGGGCAGCTCCCGTGCAATGGACGGCGAGCGGAGCGCCTCGTCAATTTTCCGAATGGAATGCACCAGCAGCTCGCAGGTGCGGTTCAGCATACACCGGGTTCGGCCCAATCTCCTCGCTATTCCCCTGCACTCGATCTTGTAGCACTTCAGGGGAACCTTTAAGTAGGAAATGACCAGAGCTTAAAGCATGTATTTAAACTATACTGAAGCCTCATAAGGACCCACCTTGGCGCTGTATGAGTTCTTAAGTTTCAGCTGGAGGGGCCGCATGGCGGAGCCGTAGTCAAAATCGGTGCAGTAGTTGATGTCCAGTTCGTGGTACCGCTCCAGGCACTCTCCCGCCTGCTGCTTATGCTCCTCCATCCACTTGGGCACCTCTTCCAGCTGCCTGGCCAGCTTCTCGGTGCACCGCACAGACTCCTCGATACGTACCCCCACGTTGAACAGTTCGTCGGAGGTCTCCTTGAGGCGGCTCTTCACCGCCTCAATTTGCTGGAAGCCCCGCGAGGTCTCCAGCTGGATCTCCCTCAAGTTGACATTGTCCGAGTCCAAGGGCACTTGGTCCGTGACCGCTTCTGTGGGAAGGGTGCGAACTATCTTGCTTTTCATCTGCAGCACGCGCTGCTTCATTCTCTCCAGCTGCTGATAGGCCTCCTCGAGGTCCAAATCTGAGCTGGCCCCCTCCTGGATTCCGTCCAGGGTCGAGTCCAGCTCTATTTCGCTCTCATTCTGGAACAATCCCGGTGCCCAGCAGGACATTGTGTGTTTTATTTATTTTTTATTATTTTTGAAGAGATATATAGTATGTGAGTCTGGTTAAAAGCTTTGTGTGAACTGACTTCCAGAGGTCGATTGATACTAGACTGACACATAAAAGAAAGACCGACTTGAAAATGGTTTTGATTTAAAAATGAACCATGAATTTCCCTTCTTATGGGACGCTAAGAACTTTGTGTTCAGCTTGGCATTTTGCCTTGCTGCCGTTTTAATAAAAATGCCTGGCCAGCGTGCCACAAAGTATGCAATGGAGCTGCAACAATGCTGCCTGCACACACCTCAAATTTGGCTCGAAGGCTCGGAAATTCCGTTCTGCTAATGATTTTTAATAGCCAAATTGCATGAGGATCCTGCAGGCAGGTCGCAGCTGCCTTCATCCTGGAAATGCCTCTTAAAAGCGTATTTGTGGTCGCACTTCTGCCTGAAACACACACCTCTCCTCCGCACACACACACACACTCTGCTGCGGTCAATAAAGTATGCAAAGTGGTGGCTGCTACAGGAGATGGAGCAGGAGAAGGAGCAGGAGCAGGAGAAGCAGGGGTTCATGGAAGGTAATGTGGCCTTCGGAGTGACCATCCCGCCGACCTTAAAAACAAATTAGTGGTGCTTACTCAACAAGATTGAGTGGCTCGTGTATCGCTGTCATCGTCATCGTCATCGTCCTCGCGGCTGTCCGATTATCGAACAGGGGCGTGGCCGCAGAAGGGGCGTTATTACAACGACTACATTTACTTAAGAGGGGCACCAGGATTATTTACTGCGTCAGGTTTGCAAGTTAATCAAGGTTGAGGCCTTTAATATAACTTACATGTTTATAGTTTAAGAAATACTTAATTATTAAGATATGTGAGATTTAAGAGTGTGTTAAATCTATAATTTTCCCTTCAAGCTCTCAAGTATCCTTTCCCCAAAATTTTCCACGTCCTTGTTTCATATTGATAACGCTTTCTTCTTTTCCCGACAACGCCCAAAAAGAAGGAAAGAATCCGCACTTAATTAATTTTCATCCTCTGTGGTCGTTGCTCCTGTGACCACACTCTGGGTCCAGCATTGCGGCCTGCATCTATTTATAGGCCCCCGATATTAACTGATGAATATTTATGCGAATTCTAGGACCAGAAAGGACTTGAGCAGCATGAGCAGCATCCTCTGACCATTCCCGATGACGCGGCAAATCAACAGACGAGCATAATTTTTGTTAATAAAAGCGTGTAATAATTTGCCGCCAGGCGAACACATGTAACGCTCCGGGGGGAAACGGCGGGCGGGGAGCCGGCATGTGTGTTGCAAATGAAATTATGTAAATGTGACAGCAACAACGCAATACAACAGAGATGTATCTGCAACTGAATTTTGTATCTTTTTCCTGGCGGGAACGGGGGGGTGATGGCAGCAGCGGTTGACCCCCGAATACAATGGTAATGCGATGAGCGCCGGAACGGGACAGCAAGGGGGGTTTTGGGCGAATGCGGTCTGCGTTCTCTGCCAAAACATGGCTTAATGTTGATTAGATGCATTAAACATGCAAAAGCCCAAAGCCCGCATGCCACTAGCCGTTGTTGTTATTTTTGGGGGGCAAACAATAAACGGCAGCATAAAATAGATATGTGCAGTGCATATTTACAGTCGTGCAGAGAGAGAAAAATATAGTTTTTAAAAGGCCAGATAATTGGATAAGAAACTAACTATTGAATATTTTTAATTTGCTGCTTTTATGCTGTTTTAAATACAAAAATTGCATACTTTCAGGCTAACTCAAATAATAGTTTTGTGCTTAATATTAGCTTGGAGTGTGTATTTTTTTTAAATTTGGCCAAATTAATTAACCGAAAAAGCATTAATTTCAATTCCTAAACTTGTGCAGTGTTAGTTTTTATTAGGTTAATAAATCTGCATACTAAACTATAAATTGTGAAATTTTTTGATTTTTTTTTTTTGGTAATTTTTGACAATTTAGAAGATGTAACCCCTGAAATTTGTTTAAAAAGAATTGAGTACAATTTTTGCTGCTGATCAAGAATATATATGGGTGGGAAATGAATAGGTACCCTGCAATAGTATAAAAATGCTTGAAACATATGGCTAAAAGTATTGTCAGATTCAATAAAACCCTAATCAATTTCTTAGACGTTATATCATAATTTAAAATTTGAAATAAAATGTGAAGAAACTTATTAAAAATATATATTATAGTGCTCAATCTAATCAGATAAATGTATTTTTTGAATGAATATTTTATGAATATAAGTCTTTGTTCTCTGTTACATTACAATTTTGTTATAATATTAAATTATTGAACATTTACAACATTTTTATTTATGTTTTGCAATTTTTCCCAGTGCATATGTGGGGTTTAGTAGGGAAATGAAATTAGCGCAGCGTTTTAACTTTTGCGCGGCAATTGAATAACTTTAATTGGTAATAAAGCTGAGCCCACACACACACACACAAACACAAGACCATGGAGCCGGAAATTGCAAAATTACAGCTGGGAAAGCCAATCACCAGCAGAGCCGAAGTATCAAAGGGGAAAACTATCTGCAGCGCCCGCCTCACCCCGCTTACACCGCTCAACCAAGCTCTTCCTTTTTGGCCGCAAGCTGTTTACGATCCTGCCAACTTTAATAGTAAATAACAACAATAACAAGCGCCGCAGGAGCAGCTGCGAAGCTACGCAAAAGTTTACAAAAAAAAAAAATGAGAAAAGAAAAACGAAAATCAGAAGGGGGGAAAAAGCGAAGGGAAAACCCAGAGAAAAGAAAAGTTGGAAAACACTTTACTTTGATGACCGTCCAAGTCTTTTGCTCTCGACGCTGTCGCCATGGTTGCCATTCAAATGGCTCGCTTAATTTTACCCTCACCGTGGGGATTGTGGCAACTTTTTAATGACTCCTGTCCGATGACACATTGTTCACTCCGGTTCCAGGTTGTCATTTCATCTCCGAAAGGGGGAATTTATTCGATGGCCGGCGATGGTGACAAGCGTGAGTGGTGGCACTTCCCGCGAAGTCCTTGTTGCGGCCATACAAAGGGCAGGCAGTGGGCCTCAAGGAATTTCTTATATTGCCTTATTAAGTGGGAATCTGTGGCTCCTCGAAATTGTTAAGAATAAATCAAAGAAACGTAATAATTTCGAGGAACTGATTGATTTTAAGCAGAAATTCGTGGAATTACGGAATGCGATATTTATTGAGAAAAATAATAAATATTGCCTACTTCTTCTTTCCTGTGCTACTATATTAATTTTATTATAAATATGCTAAAAATTAACAATTAACAATAATTCAGGACATCAAATTACTTTACAATAAAATGTACAAATTACTTAATAATAATAAAATAATACGTATTTCAAAAATAATACAAATATTTTTCTCTTAAGGGTAGAACCTAGTCAGTTGCCGGGAAAAAGGCTGCATCCATTTTACAGCCGATAGCTAGGCCAAATCATTATTGATTTCCCGATTGGGGCGCTCGGCAGACTTATCTGGAAAAGGGTGAGCTGCGAGTGCCACTTGGGGCGCTTTGACAAAAACTTTCTTTTGTACATATTATTTATGCCCTGTTCCCGGAGGCTGTGCAAGAGGTTGGGGGCGAAAGGGTCCCCCCAAGAGGTCCCCTCAATACAAGTTGTTCCTGTCCCGGTTGTTATTGCTCCCTTATTTGTATTGGCTTTAGGCCCCGTCGCTGTTACATTTTTTAATTTATGTAGCAGCTGTTGCTCGGGCGCAAATGTCAAATGCATTTCGAGGAGAAGTCGGCAAGGCCCGGCGACTCATAATGTGTTAAGTTTTCGCCCGACGAGTGAGTGAGTGAGTGAGTGAGTGAGTGAGTGAGTGAGTGAGTGAGTGGCTCGTGCTCGAGTTGTTGGCAAACAGTTTGGCTCCTTCCCTTGGCCGAAAAGTCTTTTTCCGTCGCCGTCGCCGTCGCGTCCCAAACTTCCAGATTCAAGTGGCCCCGGAAAGTTTGCGCCAAAAGAGGCCAGCAAACTAATTATTTAGTTTCGCTTCGCTCCGCTTTCGCAAGCAAACGCGGCAAATGCCAAACGTCAGCCAAATATCAATAAAAACTCCAATCGAGATCTATTTCAATTAACTTGTTAAAAAACTTTTTAATTAACGGCACTGCAGAGCGCAGCCCCAGAAGTTAGTTTCTTTTTTCGCCGGCTTCCTGGCCGTTTTCGCATGAATTTATGGCTGCGCCTAATTGGGCAACAATAAAGTGAAGAAAAACTGGGAGAAATGACGAAACAATTTAAGAGTGTGTCGACCATTAAATACCTCAGGAACTGTATGTGAAAAGTGTCTCACACTTACCAACTTCCTAGGAAATTTAGAGAAAGGAAACTAGAAGCTAGCTTACTCGTCAAAATATTTTTGTATTTTAAGAAATTTACTAGTTTTGCCATTTACATATTATTAATATATTTGTAGAGCCATATACAACCAAAGAAAAATTAAATTATTGACTGTATTCATGAAACAGGTCGAGTCAATCCTGGCACCCTGTACCATTCCAACATTCCCCAAAGAGAACGAAAGAAAGGACGAGTCCTGTGATATGTAAATGTTTATAAATCAAGTCGCACGGTTGTCTGTGACAAGTGGTCGGCCGACTGCTCGGACACTTGAAATAAATAAATAAACAAACGAGCCTGCGACCTGTGTCCTGGTTAGTTCAACATTCCGATTCTCCCCTTTTTTTCCGAACCCTCATCAAAATAGTCCGCTGGTTTTTCTATTTTTCCCTTTCGCTTTCCCCGCCTGACACCTTGTGATTTAAAAGCCGCAACATATGAGCAGGGCGCCTTGGCCAGAACCTGGTGATTTATGCGCACCCAACTGATTTACTGCCGCACAGGCTATTAGGAGGTCAAAGGAGCCGGGTGTCCCGCTCCCGAGCGGGCACTCTCGATTCGCTGCTGTCGACAATTACATTATCTAAACCAGGACGACTGTCAAAACGCACTGCCCGATGGCCAGTCAATGCCTCCTCCAAGTTGCTCCAACTTGATTATAGAAATGACAAAAGCAGCAGAGCATTAGCAACAAGACGACGACGACGACGACGACGCGAGGCAAAGTAAATTCTAGTTTTTTAGTCACTTGATAAATTGTGCCACCAGACGGAGAGCTATTAATAAGATAAATGAGCGGCAATAAGTGGAGCTGGCACTTCGATTTCATTCCCGGCTCACTTGGCTGCTTCCGCTGCACAACGCGGCGTATGCGTAATTACCATTTCATATGCATTAAGCGGAGCTTCCATCAGGCGGATGGTTCAAGAAGCGACGAATCGGCTGCACTGCAAGTAAATATATAGATTAAAGTATGAGTGGAATTTATTATTTAAGGATCTATCATAAAAATAGTTAAATTATAAATGAGGATATTTTATGGCTCCATTCATTAAGAGTTATATAGTTGATTATCAAAATAATTGAGATATATTCCTATAATAGCATTTATAATGAGATACTTACTATGTCTTAAATTGTTATTTAAATATTTATTTGACGACGTTTTTAACCTATCATTTTAATATATTATATTTAACAGTATAAATCAAGGGATATCATAATTATTTCAATACCAAATTTAAGCCAAGGAATAAAGCGAGTTCAAGTTCACATCGAAAATATTTTAAATTTTTAATAAATAATATAATATATATTTTTATTAAATCCCTTCCCTCAGTGCAAGCGAAAGATGAGTCAAAATAGGGGAAAATCCGAGCAGGAACGGGAATAAAAAAGAGGGGAAAACTGAAAATGGAACGGGAACGCGAGTCCCGATGTCATTAAGCGCATTTGAAAAATCATCAACAATACAAACGCTGAGCGTTGACAATGTTGCCAGCTTGGACTTGGCTAGCGGATAAAAAATGTACCAGTAAATTGAAATACGATCAATAATAATTATGATTGGGAGAGATTGAGAGCCAGACAGGCAGGCATTGCTCGAAGTGAATACGCCGAATAATTGCGTTTCCATGCAATTGCTCAATTCCCCAAGGAGCCGCCGCCTATCGGACACACAATGGCCCGATTATCGATAAGTAAAATGGGGCTGTAGGAATAATCATTAAAGAATAAAAGGATATCACACTCAAGTCGTCAGGATGAGCGGCGCTCCATACTCGCTTCGGGCTGATTTCAAAAGGCTATTATTGAAATTACTTTTTGTGTGAAATTAAAAACCTTTTATGGCAATAATAAGCATTTATACATATATGGCAAAATGGGTGCTTTTAAGTGTACGTTAATATATATTTTTTAAATATTTTAAAACCAAACAAGAATGGAAGGTGAACCGATTAATTAGTACCCTAAAAACTTACTAAAATTACTTTCAGATTTAATAAATGCCGATTAAAACGAACTTTACTCAACAATCATTACCTTTAAAGCAAAATGCTCCCTAAATCCCTTCCTCTATTGTGATGTCCCGCAGAGTTGCGACCGGAAATCCCCATCGAAGTTCCCATTATACTTCCCATGCCTCGACAAGTGTTGTGGCAGCGTTTAAAAATACATTAGTTCCACTGACCAGCGGCCAAGTTCAGTTGAGGGGAGATATTGTCGAAGATGCCAAGGTCCCGGGCCTGGAACTCCCCTGCCCGGTGTCCAGGAAAGTGAACGATATCCCAGCCGAGTGACCGCAAATTTCTCTGGCCGGCTGTCCAGTTCGTCACAATGGAAATCCAATTTAATTTTACTGATTCTGCACTTTGCACAAATCGAAGTGCCCTGACCAAAATCTCATCGTTAAAGATGCGGTCGAGCCAAAACCGCAGGCTCCGCCGCAAAGGGGGCTGCATTTGGCAGGGGGGATTTCGGGGGCTAGAGTGCCTGCCCCCTCCCGGTGTCCCAGATGGCCAGACATGCATATAAAGTCGGCTGTGGGTATAGTATCAGTCCAGGGCACATCTAATTATTGTTTACCGTGCTTAAACGCCGGGAAAATTGAATTGGAATCAACAAAAAAAATATAGAAAAAAAATAATGTGACGAAAATCGAATTTGCGTCCGGAAGTTGGGTTTCCTTTCGTGGCTACCAGACCACGAGGCCAAGACAGAGACAGACCAGAGGGGACAGCCCAGCACGGACAGGACAGGACTCGGAGGACTCGCAGCCAGCAGCCGGGACAGGGCAACAAACAAATCCTCAAAGATTTCAGCTTAGCCCCGAGGCAATAAGCAGCAAGAGAAGCGTAAAGAAAAGACATGGCAAAGACACAGGTAAAGGAGATTGATGCACTGCCAGAAAAGTAAATGTTAATAATTGGAAAATATATACAATTCGGGACGCGAAAATCTAGCTATGATTCTCAATACCAAAGAGTCCTATAAATATTTACAAAGTCTTGTTATACTATACATCAATATTTCCATCTGTGATTGCCGACAAAGTTGTTTCTCATGTTAATTTTCCATATTTTCTATGCTCCTTACAACTTATGCATTTCTTCCAGTGCAACTAGAGTTGAGAGGGGGGACAGCAGGTCGCTTCGGGTCTGGCAAGGTTAGGCCGGTTCACTAGACGTCAAGTCAATGTGGATTTGACATTTGATTTCAGACATTTGCCCGGCCCGAAACCTTTCACTTCCTTCGCCTTTCTCGACTCCAACTCAGAGTCCGACTACGAGTCCGAACCCAGCTCCTGTGGCGGTTCCATTTTGGGCTGGGAAATGCAGCTGACCAAAACCAAAGTCATCCAATTAGAAGAAAACACCGAACAGGAACACTGGCCCAAACAGCTGTCAGTTCGTCGAGCGCACATTTGCATTTCAAAATGCAAATTAAATTTCTCTCTCCGGTGCGGAATAAAAATTGGTCGAGGACCTTCGCACATCCTGTTAGCTGATGGCTCAGATTTGTATGCGTGGGTTTTTTGGGGTAGGGAGTAGCAGGAGGACCCTGAAAGGCCTAGCAAATATTTACCTTATTAACAACGCGGACAGCCGCGAGCAGAGACAGACATCGAGTGGTCATGCCAAAGCCAACGCCAACGCCTCACGCAATTTATTCTGGGAATTTTATGAGCACTGTTAAAAATTGTAGAGTCTAAGCATATCGTATTATCTTTTAAATTGGTGGGTTTATATATAATAATATTTAGATCAATATAGAGTGTTTAAAACCATAAGCTCTAATACATTTTTCTAGTCTTTGAAGACATTGAAAGATTTCCTTAAATTTGTATGCCATATATTTTTTAAATATTCTTCTCTGTGCACCTTTCCCCGCTTTTCTTTTTCACCTGCCGCCCGAGAGTATGCTAGGCGCTGGCTACCGAGCTGGAACTTATGCTAATGCCCCCGCCGCTGGGTGTTAACTCAAATGACATTATTTAATGCCCAGCACACGCAACGCCGAGTGAAAAACAAACTTGCAAGCCAAAAAGCGAAGCCAGAGCAAGTCGGATGTGTGAAAAGAAAGTGACTTTAATTAAACGTGTGTGTTAAGTGGCCTGCCTGGCTTCGGCTTGCATAATTCAATCGAGCGCCACGAATTTCTACAATTGCGCAATGCCAAGCTTTTCATTCAGCTGCGGCACGTTTTTCCGCGACGACAGCGACATCGACTTTGAAACTATCCCCCGATTTAATGACTCCGCCATATGATATGACAATTAAATGGCCATCAAAGCAGGGCCTTCATCACGAATCCCAGAAGCTCTGGCCGTGTAATAGGATAATCGAAAAATTCTCGTGTACCATGTAATTTTACACGGCCATGCCAAAAATTTGCATATTTATTAAATTTTCTGATTGAATTTGATAAGGGAAAGGGGCAGAGCGGAAGGGGAAGGAAGCCCTCGATGTGCTCTGAGCTGATTTATTGATTGGAAATGGATGGGCTCCCAGTTTCCACCGGCAAAGTTCGGCTGCCTTTTGCCAAAAACTTGCGGTTTCATTATCGCACACAGACGTTTGCATTGATTTTCGGCCACCAGAAGCCACCAGAGCCTCGTGACTAAATTGGTTGTTAAAGCGAAAACATTAAATTAGTCAGCGAGTTGGTAGCCGGAAGACTGGAATTCCATTCCGCAAGTTTCGCTGTCACACAGTAAATGTCAAATTCGCGACTCTACGCCGGCGTGTGTGCGTCATAAAAGGGAAAAGGGGGCGGCTGAACCTAAAATATGGTGTGTTTTGTGAGGGGGGGTTATCAAGGGCGGAGTATTTCGCGCCACTGAAATAGAGGCAACTTTTACGGCCAGACAGGAGATGAAAGATACAAATTAAACTTTTGCCAGCCAAGCGGAAACCGACAGCCGCCGGAGAGGGAGTATCTGTATCTATGCGTGCCAATCAAATGCTAGTTATTGTAGTTTTATTAACTTTAAGGAAGGGAGTTCATTCTGGATTAAGTTTGACTACAGGATTTAAGGTAACCGCAAAAGTAAAAGCAGGAGAAGTAGTAGAGTAGATTTAATTGGGGATCTAAGTGGCTTTAGTTTTAGATTAAACCTAAAACTGTAACTAACTAACTAACGAAAGAGAAAAACTCTTTTATTATTGTTTCTAAATTTTTAAATTTTTATTTTAGTTATCATTTACATAATATATGGCCTTACTGTGTTATATATTAAAGTCTAGCCTTTAAATAATTATTATTTTAATTAAATTTCATCAACTTTAGTTTCGTTTGACTACAGGATTTAGGTAACCTTCAGGTTAAAGCTAAAGGAAAAATTAAAGGTGCTGGGACATACTATTTGTGTTCGTCTTGGTAAAGTTTCTACAAAGGATTTAAGTGGGTTTAGCCCTATATATACATAAATTAATTTAATATATGTAAGTACATTTACAGAAGAAACGAATTAGCAATATAAGTTTCTGGAATTTTAAAATATATTCTTTTAACATTTATAATATTTAATTTTAGCTTTATTATTAAATCGGCCAACTTATGTGTTGTATATTAAAGTTTACTATCATTCTGCTTTTAGTCTATAAATAGTAGTAATTAAATTATTTGATTGTTGTGCACAAAGTAACCAATCCAATTGAATTAATTACCATTTATACATGATTATTACACACTTCAACCCAAGAGAGAGAAAGTAAGATATCCTCAAAATAACACTGTAAATTCCCCCCAGAGATAAACTTTGATTCAAGTACGTGTGATTTTCGAATCAAATTGGAGTGACGTTGATTTGGCCAAAATCCCCGTTCCCCCTGCTCTGGGCCATAATTCCTCATCATCGTGTTAGGCAAGTCGACACTTCAATTTGACAGTTTTATGAGCGTAAATGGTATTTTGTTAATGTAGTTGTCGCTTGTGGGCCACGCCCACATTTCAATGCCTTAAAGTGTCAATTACCAAGACGAAGCATCAGCCAATAACCCGTGTGTGCGAGTGTGTAAGTGTGTGTTAGCGGCATAAATAAATTATAAATTGCTTTGGGGCAACAACAAGAGCAATTGGTCTATTTACTCCGATTGCCGATTGCCGATTGTTGTTTTTCTATTTGTTGTCGATGTTTGCCGATGATTGTTTGTGCTTCCCATTTCTGTTGTTATTGTTGTGCTGGGTCCATCCCCCTTCTGGCCAACACCCGCCGACCCCCCACCCTCACCCTCACCCTCAGTGGCCTGCGTCGTCCGTTATCGTCAGTGAAAGAAAGAGAAAGTGCCTGAAGCCAGTTTTTTTTCGGTATTTTTTCTTCTCTCATTTTGTGCTTTTGTTGCTTCGAATTGTTTTCGATGTGTTGCCGATGCTGCAGGGGCAGGCAGTCGGGATGTGCGCCAGGGGAGGGGTGGCGGGCCTGCGGCCGGGCGGGGCAAAGAATGTCAATTTCTGGCCATAATGTGCCTCAGACTTTTGCTTTTCTTTGAAGCTGTAAAACAAGACTCTGGCCAACACACGTACACCAGCACGCGCTCACCTACATCATCGGCCGCTTTCCCTTCCTGTGCGAGAGCGGTATTGCGCTCTCGGTGGGATGCACAGTGAGAAAATCTATATGAAATTCGTTATCTGAATTTTTTAAATTACAAGTTAACTACATAAGTTAAAAAAAAATTTTGTTTCTAGAAAAATTTTGAAAAAAGGTGCTTTTTATGGCCAGGAATTATAATTTTAGTGATAGTAGTGGGTGAAATAGTATTTTCTGACCCTATAAATCCTATATATTCTTGATCAGCATCAAAAGTTGTTTAGCTAACTTTGGAGGGAAAAAAATTTACTCAATTTTTTGACAAAAAATGCGATCGTTAAAATTAAAAAAAATAGACAAAAGTTTTATTAATTTTAAAGTTTTGTTTTAATAAGCAGATTTATAAACCCTATAAAAACAAATACAGAAAATCTTTCGGAATTTAAATTTATTTATTTTTGACATAGTTATGGTTAGTTTAGAGTTTATTTTTTCCAAAATATTATTATATTAAAATATCAATAATTATCGACTTAGAAATGCAAATTGTTTCGGTCTTCTTGAGGTCATAAGATTACAAAAATCTTACATATTCCAATCCAAATTTAAAAACATAATTATTTAATAATAAAATATTGAAAAAAAAACATTTATTTTAAAGAAATTTGACAAAAAACTAAAACTGGAAAGCTTTCCGAATTAAAATTGATGCTCTTTTTGGCTTAGCTAATTTTTTTTCTCTGTGTGCCACCTGTCAGCTTCGAATAGGCCTTGGCCATCGGCCATCCGGCCATTGGCTATTGGCTGTTGGCCCTGGCTGGAAAAGAAATAGAAGCCGCTAGCCTGAAATTAAAAATAGGCATAAACAGCTCATTAGATACCAATTTAACGATCCCGGCGGACGACAACTTTTTCTTTCTCTGTCCCCGAGTCTCCGACTCAGTTTCAGATTCCGATTCCGATTTGGGTAGAACCAGCTTCATATGCATATCGGACTTTCGCTAATTGAAAGCCGGAGAGTTCCCTCTGCAGTCAGTCTGTCAGGCAGTCAGTCCCTCACTCGCTTAGTCAGTCATTCATTGCACTGCGACACAATTAAGCCCAACCTCAAAAGCCGGAGTAAGAAATACGAAAAAAAGCGTACAGCAACAGAAAAAAGTGAGGCGGAATTGAAAAAAACTCTTCTTCGCGCACTTCGAGGTACAAATTTAGAAAACCTTTTGAGGGCACTTTCATTTACCATTTCTTGTTGCCGTTGATTTTGTTCGCTTGTATTGAAATTGCTTCGGTTGTCTTGGCTTTCGTTCGATGGATGGATGCGTTCGCCCATTGAATGCGAAATGAGCTTTGAGGCGGACAAAGGCGGTCGAGGCGGGACACGGAGAAAAAAACTAGGGTTTTTATATATTTATTTTCTAACTTGTTTGTTATCATTAAAGAAGGAAAATGTGAGCAACCCACAAGGGAAAATGAAAGTTAATTGTATGCAATTTCAATGAAAGAAACATAAAGATAATTCTATATTTCTAACTTAAAAGTTAATTATGAATATGAATACTTATCCAGAGTTTTTATTGAAGTATTATTTAGGCATAAGGTAAGCTCTTCGTTTTTTCCTTCTTAATATTTGAAAGCGTTTAGAAAGACTTAACTGATAATTTCCGATCTATAAACACTTATTTCAAGTCTCTTTTTTGAAATGCACTTTTATTTATTTATTAATTTTATTCTTCTTTGAGATCTTTCATATACATTTTAGATTTAATTTACTTCAGCATCATTCTTATTTCCGAGTGAATCAAAAATATCCTTGCTCTCACCTCAACTCAAATTTTGCTCCCCCATTTTTTCCCTGTGCAGGAACTTAACGGTCAAGAGAGTTCGAGCTGAGTTGCCTATTGTGCGCTTGGTACGTGAATGAATTCATAAAAAAAATAATAGAAATATAAAAACGAAAAACGAAACGAAACCAAAAGGCGGCGACAGTGCAGGGCGGCATGAAAAATTGAATGTAATGCGCAAATGAAATTCAGCGGCGTCAAACGCAAATCCAAATACAAATCCCCACAATGTCCATCGCTTTTCATTTGGCAGCGGCGTGCATACATTCCAAATTCACTTTAAACCAAAAACAAAAGAGCCAAAACCACAGAAAAAAAACCCTAAATTGCCCGCACGCATTTTGCATTTAATCAGCGCACGCACAGCGGCAACACCAATTGGCACAGAAGCAACATCGGTGGCAGCAACAGTGGCAGCAACATTAGTGGCAGCAACAGCCAGCGGCAATATTAGCCACTAACTATAAGCTGCTTTTGAAAATCGATTAGTTGACAGCCCCAGGGGGAAGGGGATCTTCGGGGGAGGCCTCCTCCATCAGCATCATTTTATTGACAGTTGGCGCGTGTGAAAAGCAGCGATTGCCCCTCTTTTAACCACGCCCCTCACAAAAAGTGCGATACTTGATTATTCCAAGCACATTCAAACGCTTTCATGCATAATCTCACCTACAAAAACAATTACACCAATGGCATGCACAAAAATCACAACAACAACAACAACAACAAAGACAAGAAGTATACCAACAACAACAGCAGCAAGAAAAAACCACACCAATTTCAACAACAATTAAAGACTTACACCAACACACGTCGCTGGCGGAAAAACAGAGAAAATTCGTGCCGCTTTGTTTCGTTTGCTCATGAAAAGCTGGAAAGAAAAGCGAAATTTCGGTTGAGACAGCGACAAAACGTTGGTAATCAAATAATTTCATGCCTCTAATTGTCGACGGCAGTTGGTTAGTAGTGAGGATAATTGGATTGCCCTGAATGAACGCCGACGAGCAATAATGAGCCTTAAATGAACAATGTACGTGGGTGGAGTTCGCGGGGTGGTTGTAGGTATTACCGCGTTAATAAGGAGTTTCATGGCTAAGAACGATGAACGGTAAACGCTGAAATGGTAATTAGTGGTAAGCGGATAAGAGTTAAAGCGAAGGAGTATTGGCAGGGAGGTGAAAGGGTGAAAGGAGTTTCCAGGAAAAAGGAAAATCTAATCGGATTAAATTCTGGGTTTCGTTTTTGAATTTTGGAGACGATAAATATGTAGTTCAGATCACATTTAGGAGAGAATATGCCATATTTGAGAATGATTTTCTGGTTATATATTGACAAATATCTCTATTAGTTAGATAAATACCTATTAAACATTTTCCCCGTCCCGCTCTTTCCAAATTAAAACTTAATCACACAAACATTTAAGCACTTGACTTGCATTATTAATTGCGGAGTGTCTAGTGCTAAATAGACGAGAGGAAACTCTCAATTAGAGCTGCCAATCGCTGGCTAAAGATTTTCAGCGGGCGGTGGAAAACTAAAACACTTGGAAAACTAAATGGCAGAACAGCGAAACAGCAACAAAAAGTACCGACACAACGACAACAACAAGTGCAACCGAAATTAATAAACCGGAAAAACTTTTAGCAGCGCCCCGCCGCGCCACTCACATAAGCCAAAGTCTAGCAAGTTGGCCAGAAATTAATTAGTCAAATGGAGCAGGAAAATAGCCGCCCCTCAGGCCCCTCCTGGGTTAACTGAAATATTTAAGAGAAGAAGGATTTTGATTAGACCAAAGGGAGGTGGGGTGTGCTAGATGCCAAGTGTTGATGTGATTGTTTTCCCTTTTTCGGGCTTCGAAACTACGAGACTTTGGCCACCTGGGCGACCCCAAAACCGAACAAATGTCAGAGTGTATTAAGCCATTAAAATGTTAAATTATATGGTTTTTGAACTTGCCTCGGCCCGGCTCGCTTCGGCTCGTCTTCCCCCTTTATAAAATAGTTAAAGTTTGGCCAAGCGCAGAGTGTTGTTTGTTGCCTTGAAATGAAAGTTTTCTGGGCATTGTGTTCAGTGAGCACAGCTTTGTTTTTGTTTTTTCTCTCTCAGATTTTTCTGTATATTTTTGGGATTTTTACTTTTTTTTTTTGGCACATTACATAAAATTTCGTAACATTCTGCGGCACGATGGCAAGAGTCTCTCTAAGCGTCTGCAGTCTCGGTTTCGGTTTCTGTCTTTCGGCATTGAGCTAAGTTGGATAGCTAAGTTTAAGAAAACTCCACTGACCTGTTAACAGAAATGCTGTGCAGAGACTTACTGTACACCGGGGGAAAATATTGGGTTATTTGGGGAGATGAAATGAAGGGTTTAAGCAAATAAAAAAAGTAGGAAATGAGAATTTTATGAAAGGGACATTGCGAAGGTTTTAAAGCCGCAAAAAAACATTTGGCAGTTCTTGCTAAAAATTAACCAACATTTAAGCTTGAACTTTATGTGGATATTAAGTTGTAAGCTCTTCCAAGGTATTTAGTTTAAGTCTTATTACATTTTCTCCATCAATTCTCCGGCGTTTAGATTCCCAGTCTTTTATGAATCCCATAATTTCCCCCAGTGCTCTCCAAACAGCCAGTTAAGTTGGCTCAAATCGACTCCAGTTGGCCAATAGCAGCAACAACTTGCGAAGAAAGTTATAGACAGCTACACTACAGTAAAAACAACTTTTGCCCAAGAAGAAGCAGCGGCGGAGGCCATAAACGAGTAGAACACGTTTTACTGTTGGAACCGCCGCTGCCTCGGTCGACGCCGAAGTCTCTGCTTCGCTGCCTCAGTCGACTGAATTTTCCCGAGTTTTGTGGGAAAGCTTTGACTTTGAGTGCCAGTGCAGTGACTGTCAATTTTCCTCGTCCCGGACATTGAAAATGAAACGCCAGTCAGGGCGGCGAATCGAATTAATTGCACCCCAATCTATCATCGGATGTATTTCCATCAAAAGTATTTACTCTTTTTCCAGCCGCCGCCCCGCTGCGATTTCACTTTGAAGAAGCAGAAAATTAGCACTTGAGGAATGCCTTTTATTATTTGTATTTTCTTTTGCTTTTTTTCTTGTCCACATACGCGTATGTAAATGCGTGAATATATGGGCGTCCATATATGCATAATATGCCCGGATCGGATCGGAACCGGGGCCGGCAGAATGCGGAATGGGGTTAGGGTGCGGAACGATGACTGAATAAAATCAATATAGCGCCAGGTAGCACTCCGTGATTCGCAACTCCAGGTGGCAAAAAATAAATACTTCTGGTGCTAACTCGTGGAAGGGAAATGAGGAGGTCAGTGGCAGGAATTTTATTTAACTGCAAAAATAAGCAAACTTTAAGCAAGGTTTTTTAATAACAAAAATAAAAAAGAATGTTAATTTTGTTGGGAAGAATAAAAATTAAGACTTCAGCAGACCACTTAATTTAAGTTTCGATTTATTTTATAAAATATATATAATATATTAAGAACAGTCGTGTAGTATTGCTTTGGAGTTGACAAAAAATCTCATCTGTATTTAAATTAAGAATTTGTCATACTTATACAAATACTTATTTATAGTTTAACAACCCTTTCAACCCTTTTATCTGTTCTTAGATGTCACATCTTAATGGCTAAATTCGTTGTACTTAAATCCCATGCGCCTTTACACTGAATTTAAAAGTAAAATGCTTTCATTAATTTATTGTTGTATATTTATTTATAATTAAGTCATGTTCGTTCCAAGAAATAATGATTAGAAATCATATCAAAAGTGAGTCATAAGACATGACGAAATTTTGAGAAAAGTGTTTATACTAACAAAATATAGTACAACTTCAAATTTTAAAGAGGGTTGCAAACGCAGTTAAAAAAAAAATAGTTTACTTAATTCTAACTAAGGTTAACTAATTTTCTAAGCTCATAAAATATTACTTCTACCTTAAATACAATCAAATGCATTTAATTTATTTTAAATAGGCTTTTAAATTTGTATATAGATTGATTTGAATTTAAATAGACAACCATTACCAGACCGCGTTCTATTTAGAAGTGCCATAAAAGACGGACGGCCCTGCCATCAACGAGACTCGCCCGTGCTGGATCTTCGATCGGGGATCTTAGATCATAACTCACCGGAGCCGGGAGTTGCCAGTGGAGGGGCTGACAAGCCGCTAACTGTTAGAGCTGGCCGCTTAGTGTGCCAAATACTTTCCCAGACAACCGACCGGACCAGCCCAGCTCGTCAAATTAATTGAGGAATCGGGCCCAGAGAGCCGCCGGGAGATACTTGGAGAGCGCCGCACTCCCTGAGCAGGCTCGGGCGCGCTTCGGCTCTGGGCCAAGTTGTAAGTTGGTAAGCTGGTAGTTGGTAAGCTGGTAAGCGGAGCTGCCTGCCAGCGATCAGTTGCAGACGGTCAGTCGAGCGAGACAGTTGTGTGCGCGGCGGTGTTCGAAAAGCGAGAACTGAATTCGAAAATCCGAAAGCTGCAGAGCCAAGCTCAGGCCAGAATCTACGATCCACACAATCGACTCGAATCGAATCGCCAGAAAAACAGGTAAAGAGCGGCAGTAACAAAAAAGAAAGTCAAGTCTCACCGTCCAAGAACCAGGGGGGCCTCGAACCCAGGCCCGCAGCTCAAGCCCACTGAAAACTCAAAACCATCCCAGAAGCGATTCGCCAGCGACAGTCTTCAACGGCAACTCGAGGAGATCGGTCGAAACTAAAGCTAAATCTATTCAATATCGGTTGTTATCGGTTCCGTGCCACGATCAGTGATCAATTGTCAGTCAAGGTTAGCCTTTGGATTAAACAAAAATTAAGGCAAAACTCTGTGTGACAGCGGAGAGGATTATACGCTCATGTAAATCAGTTCAGTGATTACTCCTCGAATTTCCCATTTTCAATTGTCTTGACAAAGTCAAGGCTGGAGAATGGCATTAACAAGAAGGACTTGGTTGAGTGTAGCTGAGTTTATATTTTATAAATTCTATAAAAGAATGTTCAGCAATATAAAAGATTCAATGGACTACGTTATTTAATTTAAAAAATTCTATACATTTTTTAGACCTTAGGATATACTGATTAATATTTTAATTAAATTTATAGCAGCTCCTCTGACAGCATATTTTTGATAAACTAGATTCAAGATTTCAAATGCAAATTAATTAATTTACTTATGCTAATTTGGAGAATAATATTCCTTCAATTCTATTTAAGTTTCGTTACCGCAAGTGTTTGATTTTCATTCCTTATCTAATTGCCAACTTCAATATTTGCTTTTCAAGCCGCAAAAACTTGTGAAATCTAACAGTTTATAAAGAGTTTCTTAGCCTTGCTTGAAATATCAAGCCTCGGGAAACCTCTTTTAATAAATGTATATAAAAGCAGCATATTTACATTAAAGTTCACCAGACTGTTATTAATTTCTGCGAAAAATTCACAGTCATCTGAGCAGCTGTGCTAAGCCTCAAAGGATTATCATCGATTCTGCTGTGTGAAAATATGAGTGTTCTCACCTACTTCTTGGAGTCAAGTCTGGCATTGGACTAAAAACAGTGTGAAAGTGTAGAGGATTACCAGCGATTTCGATCTGTTCCATTTAACCCTGGCCAGTTTTATATTTCTTTTTTGTTTCTGTGGGAAATCTAAGCGTTTGCATGCATAGTTTTTCCAGTCTCCCCACTTTCCTCAGTGGGTTGGGGGGAAAAAAATAAAACGAGCCATAAAGCCCAGCCTTGGAATGGCCAGAACGTCTTGGGCAAGAACTTTTAATTGATTTTCAACTGCGGAAGGCAACTTGTACCCTGAGTCGGACTCTTAACTGGCCGGGTCATAAATTGTATCTGCGGCAATTTAGGGCCAAGTACAATACAGTCTTCCCCCTCCACAGACCCTTTTCCCAGGCCATTTCTCTCTCTGGTTTTTATGCGCCGCTCCATTTTCACATGTGCTGCGCTCCATTTTCAGCTGCTGCTGCTGCTGATGTTGTTTGGGGCTCTGCGGTCAGCAGACCAAACCGAAACTATACTATGTGCGGATCCGAGGCGGACCAAGTTGAGTAATCATCTCTCGTGGCTCTCAGGTTTCTTCTGCCCAGCTGACCCACATTCGAGCGACTTGAAGCAGTTAATTTAAGTGTTTCCTGGCCGGCTCCAGCCTCGGCACCATCGGAATCAGCCAAGTTATAGTTTACACTGTTTACACTGGCCACCATCAGCAGCAGCACTTTGCTGCCAAAACAAAACACACTCTGTGCGCGTGTTTGGGGGTTTTTTTTCATTTTTCAAGGGGACGAAACTTGCAGCAAGGACAAGCTATTAACAGAGCAAAGTCTGCCACGAAATTCGAGTGGCTCCAATTCGTTGTACACTTTTTTCTCTCTCTGACTCGTTAGTTGTTCGTGGACCAAGTTTCAAGTTTATGCAGCCTGTCAGTCAGCGGAGGAAAATGCGGGGAATCCCCTGGCCGGCCGGAGCTGCCAGCTTGTTCCGCCAGGTGGCGCTGACGCGACGATAACAAAGTCCTAATTCAAGTGACGTGCGAATGCATGCGAAAAAGAAATGCTTCGAGGGGCAGACCTAAACACGAAAAACACAGGGCAGAACGATGGCAACTTTTGCGTAGAGAGTGCACCTTCAAAAAGGGGAATTTCCTTTAGAAAATGATTCAATTCTGAGTCTGGTTTTCGAGAGGTTTTAAAGTTAAAAACCTAAAGAACAATATGAAGTTCAAAACATTTTGTTTTTAGGGAATTTCATGATTTACTGATGTAGAAAGTATCTAATATTTCTCGAAAATATTTATATTCCTCAACTTACATTATCTAGATGCTTATAAATTTTATTTACTGCTTATTTTTCTCACCCTGCACACTCTTCAAAAAAAAAGGAACTCTGCTCCTTCAAGAAACAATTCTCCATTCTCTGTCGTTTTTCTCCGATTTAAAAACCCACTCGACAAAAAATCTCTTAGCTGCAGCTGCGCCCAGAAAAACGCTTACTGGAAATTTACAGAGGGGGGCGTGGCCGTTGAGGCGGCACGTGTAAAGCTTATTTTTCCACACCACCTCGTGGGCCATTGTCTTGGAAAATTAACTGCAACGCAGCTGCAAAGACAAGGCTCTGCAAACATATGAGACAAACTCGCACAAAGAAGGATCCCAGCGGAGCCAGAGGATGAAATCAGGTGAACATGGGTGTGGTTCCACCCATGGTGGTGCGGAGGGGGAAGGGGAAGGACTCTATGCAAATCCCGTCTGCACGTGGCCTTTTGTGGGTGCCTGCATATTTATTGATATGACGCTGATATGACAATGCGGATAGCTGGCGTTGGCCAGGAGCTGAGCTTCCGGAAGAGGAGGAGGACTACGTCGCCACGTCAAGTGGCAGCTGCCTCGCCTCAGGCAAGCGCCTTCAATAGCTTCCCTGCCCGGGACCCTCCCACGGCTCCTCCGATCTCAGACGCTCCCCTGAGTGGAGCTTAAGTAATTTTTGCTGGCTGTGTGACGTGCAAGTGCACAGCAAACACGACCCAAATGCACTGTAAACAATTTGGGGAGGGGATTTCGGATATTTTTAAAGTGTTTATTAAATTTTAGAATGGATTCGGAGGAGTTCTTAAACATAATATAGATTTCTAACAGTTAAATATGACATAATTCTGGAAATCTTCGATTCGATCTTCTTCGGAACAGAGTAATTCCCTTTAGTTCAGTCTTCTATTTGTAATTTTATTATCCCCATATTTTTCACTGTATCGGGCCCCGTATCTTCCCCATCAGCATCACGCACATGAATATTAATGTAGAATGCACACACGGTTAGCTGCGTTTTTCTATGGGGGCATTAAAATATTGTATAGTGGGAGCAGCGTTCCATATGAGTTAGTTCCTACAATAGACTAGGAAGAGCCAGTAGCAGAAGACTTGCCGCTGGTAGACCAAGAACCGATGAAGGGGAAGGCAGAGGCAGAGCCAGAGCCAGAGCCAGAGCCAGAGAGCGAGGCAAGTGATTCAAAGGCAAAAACTTCATCCCGACTCACTCGCTCTCCTCGTGTGTCCCACGCTTGTCAGAAGTTTTGCATTGCATTGTTGGCTGCCCTTCAGTTTTTACCCTTCAACCCTTCAAGCAATCAACCCTTCCACCGAACTCTATGAGCCCCCGCAGCTTTTCTTGCGGCATGACGCGTGAAATGCTCCGAGTTTCGGTGAGAAAAATGGTAGATAAAAGTGCATTGAGGCGGCAGGAGGATATATAGTAAGCGGGGACGGTGTGAAAAGTAAATGCAATTTCCTCAAGACTTCAATAGGCAGGAGTTTATAAGTACTTCGAAACAGAAGGACGCATCTTAGCGTGGGAAGATCAAGAGGAAGAAGGGTACAGTGGTTTCGGTGGGCGAATTGTAAATGGAAAATGGAAACCGCAGATAATCCAAACACTTTAAATTACATTTATCCTATGCTTAGTACCTCTGCTATTTACTCTCAAAATATGTGTGCTATAAACAACTTCATAAAATTAACTTTGATAGACAAGCAACTCTTAGCAAACAATCAAAATTCTTCATAAAAAAAACTTTTTAAAAAATACTCATTATGTCTCGAGGACTTTTGAAAACAAATCTCTTTAAGAGTCTCATCTTTTTCCATTCCATTAATTGACACCCACTGTTGCTGAGACAGCTCTGCCTAGGCAGGTGATATGTCGTCTTATTTATGCCCAAGAACTCGGGAGCTTAGAGCACCATCCATGCCAACCCAGAATCTCCAAGGTATTTGCCTGGAGGAGCTGCAGCCCAACGGTATTTAATAAACACCGTTCGGCGGCTGCTCCGTTCTCCGTGAAACTTTTAATTAAGCGGAGACGGTGCGATGCTCTGGTTGCTTCCAGCTGTCTTCCACTCCGCGGAACTTGAGACATTGAAAGGCCATAAAGCAGTGACTTGGCGGCTTATCAAAACTGAGCCCTAAAGCCCGAAGCCAAAATCCACTCAAAGTCGCTGCAGCTGTGTTGCTGATGCTGCTGCTGCTTCTGCTGCTGCCACTGCTGCAGTTGGCCAGTGGGTCACTGGGTTTTCACTTTGCTTTATGGCCACTTTAACGTTTGCTTATCAGCGCTGGACTTGATTTCCAGAAAGCGCTTTGCTCATTTTTCAGTAAGCTACGCAGTTGCATTGCTGTTGCTGTTGCTGTTTGCTGCCTCGGTCGACGTCGAAGTCGCTTTCACTGAGCCCGCAGCAGCCGCACTTGACACTGCGACAATAACAGCAGCAACAGCAACAGCGGCAGCAACAACAATTGCTGCGGTTGTTTGCTATTGCCGTTGGCTGTTGGTCGTGCTGATTGTCATGGCTAAAAAGCCACCAGCAATGGAAACAACAGCAACAGCAACAATGATAGCTGTCGCGGATTGGGTTAAAACGAATTGGGCAATACCCTTCGAAGGATAAATATTAAACTTTCAAAAAATATAGAACAGTTAAAAATATATAAAAAATATTGTAGTTACTTTCTCACCATCTTTAAAACTAAAAGAAAATGCAAGAAGATGACCTGCAAAATATGAATGCTCCATTTACAAAAGTAAATGGTAGGTATATATAATATATATTTTACTTCCTGGAAACTTCAAGTCTCCTTCAAGAACTTTTTTCCCCTGACTCTGCTTAGAGAGAGTGAGACTCGCTCAACGCTTTACCTTCACCTGCCACTGTGGCGCCTGCAGCTGTCCAAAAAGGTGTTGTTGTTGCTCAGGTTGCTGCTGCTGCTGATGTTGCCTGATGTTACTGCTGTTGGTGGTGTTGCAACTGTTGCTGTTGTAGCTGCTGTGTGTCAAGTGCCAGCAAACTGGACATGTGAACAGCCCGCCGGCGGCTGCTTTGAGGCGCAGCTCAAAAACATGTTTACACTCGCACTCTCAAGCGAGCGGCGCTCCTTTGTCTGCTTTCTTTAGTAGCTGGCTTATTGACCGAACAACTGCTGACCGACACTTGTGTACCACTAAATGTGTAATTTTCCCAGTTGTGAAAAAAAGAAAGTGATTGCACGGAGAGAAATAAGTGTATATGCATTGGCAAAGGTGTCACAGAAATATAAAGAGATATTTCGGGAAATAGGAGCTCTTTTTAGGGTTCTGTATAAGGATTTATGAGCTCTGTCCACATGAGGGCGCCATGAAAAATTAAATATAGGAGATTGGTTTATTGGAATTTAATTGAAAAAGTAACATATTTTTTATATTATATAATAGCATCAGAAATATTAGTTCTTGGAATCATTAAATCAGCTGCCATCTAAGTGTCAAAGGAAATATTTTATTTGTTCACTTTTTTTAAAACTTGTTAAGCAATGACAATGATCCCAAGAACTAATATGGTATTAACATTTTTAACTCGAAATATATCCATATAAAAGACCAAAATTTCTTTACGAATACTAAATATTTCCTCCCCTTTTCTGTATTCCAGATCTAACAGAATGAAGTTCGTGATTTTGCTGTGCGTGCTGAGCGCGTTGCTGCTGCAAATCGAGGCGTCGCCCCTGCAGCGTCTTTCGAGGAGCGAGCGTGCGGTGTCCCGCCAGCAGACGGTGAACAATGAGGTGGCTCCGGCGGTGGCTCCCGCTGACGATGATGAGGACGATGACGACGATGAGGACGATGATGATGAGCCCGATCTGGGAGATCTGATCGACGATGATGATGGTAGGTTTAGCGACACGATTAATTTCTAGATCACTGATTGCACCTGGCAGCACGCACCGCCACCACCAGCACCACTGTAAACTGTATGATCCACTGAACTGTATGAACCACTCAACCACTGAGCAAATGCAAAGCGCACCCAGCCAATAATGATATTTGTCCTGCTTTTATTAACCGACATTTTTTGTGACTCTCCCCGTGTGGTCCCTTCTCCTTGGGTAACAAAGTTCTTTTGATTTCGGGACTTTCAGATGATGACGAGGAGGAGGACGACGATGATGAGGAGGAGGACGACACGCCCCAGGGACAGGCTGCCCCGGCGGCCACTGCCAGCGATGATGATGAGGAGGATGACGATGATGATGACTATCTGGACAGGCTGTTCGATGACATCCTGGGAGGTGAGTAAAGAGCAGACAGAGTGCAATCTTATGTCTTATACCACTTGAATCCTTTCAGATGACGATGATGAGGACGACGATGATGAGGTTGCTCCCGCCGCCAGTGCCCAGCAGAGCTCGGTGGCCGCTGCCCCCGCCCAGACCTTGGATGAAGTGGCTCCCGCCGCCGCCTCCTCGGTGAGCTCTGGCATCTCCGATGGCGTTGACCTGCCCGCCGAGTCCGGCAATGCGGCTGAGCCCTTGGCCGCCGGAAATGCCGCTGATGAGTCCGTTTCCGCTGCCGTGGCTCCCGCCCAGGCTGCGGCTGCCAGCAGCAACAACAACGAAGGTGAACAAAATGTTTTTTACGATGAAGACGCACTTGTAGATGGTGTTAGTGGTGGCACAACTAGTTTAAGTAGCACCCTTGCAATTGACGAACAACAGAAACAAACGAACAAGCTGCTGCAACAACTGCACCATGCAGCATCATCATCTCAGCATGCGACAGCAACAGTCACCAAGAACACTCTAACCAACAACATCATTAACAACAATAATAATAATCTGGTGGCCAGTGCGGCGACCCTGGGGCCACTTGCAACGCCAGGTGTTGCAGGCGTGGCTCCGGGGATCGTGGCAGCTGGCGCCGCCGACACTGACAACAACAACGACGAGGACGACGAGTATGATGATGACGAGGACGAGGACGATGATGATGATGATATTGATGATGGAGTCGATGAAATTGGTGATATTACAGGTATCGCCGGCGACGATGACGAGGAGGCCGATGATGATGATGACGACGACGACGATGACATCATTGGCGATGACATCATCGAGGCCCGCGAAGCACGTGAGTCCAAATCGAAGTCGGAAACGGCGACGAAAGAAACCAAGGCCAAGAAATCAACAAGTCCCTCCAAGAAGGCCAAGAAAGAGCTGAAGCATTAACCAAACATAGAATTGCTGAACAACAAAACTACAACAGAAACCTGAACAGCACAACCAGAAAACAACAAAAACTAAAGACAGGGACAATCCACAACAACAGCAACAAAGAATGACGAGAGGCCCCGAAAAATGAAAGCAAAACCAAGAAAGGAAAGCGAATTTTCTAGACATTTTTCACTCGCAAATGGGGCAGGACGCGATCCGGACTTTTGCAATCTTTGCCTGCACTGACTATCCTCCCCCACCACCCCTCGCTACCCCATAATTTATTACAAAAAAAAAAAGAAAACAAAAAGCAACTGAGTTAAGTAAATACGTTTATGCGTCCCCTAGACTCTTAGGGGATGCTATTTATCGAGAGTTTGGTGCTAGTCAAACTATCTGCAAAACAACAACTGCACAATTTTCCCCCAAAAAACACCCGAATTTCCCATCCCCAACGCACAATTGTTGAGTTATTTACGCACGGACTGTTTCACACGACAAAAAATAAGAAAAACAGCAACTATAAAGCACCAGAGCAACATGCAACCTGCAACAGGGATTGCAGTTGCAACAGCAACATGTTTAATGCCCAAGCACAATCTTGTTGAATTCCCTGAATATTAACAAATGAGAACACAAAGCAGAAGATGATGAAGAAGAAGGCGCAGAAGAAGAAGAATGAGGAGGAGAAAGGAGAAAAATATTGAGAAGAAGGAGAGAGCAAGAGGAGAAGCGCTACAAGAAAGATAAATCCCAGAAAGAAAGGCTTCGCTTGCTCTCTTTCCCTCTCTCATCACATCCACATACATATCTGTCTCTCTCCCACAAACACACACACACACACATCCCTCTTTTAGCTAAATTGATGTAACACCAACAACAACAAGCAAATCAAGAATTGTTCACTTAGTGTAATTTATTTATTTCCTAGTTGTAATCTCCCAAATTTATTTATTTGTGTAATTAAAACGATCAGATTCGGAACAATGTATCATGATGTAATACTCTCCCTCTGTCTCTCTCTATGTATCTATGTCTGTCTCTCTCATGCACTCACACACACGCAGCACACACGCATTTAAGCACTATCGCTCTCTTGCTTTCACACATTTGGCTTACAATTGAAAAAGAAAAGTGTAAATGTAAAATGTTTGGCTCTATATTTCTTTCTTTTTTTCGGCTCGCATAATTTTCCAAACGTAAATAACGCAAATTTTGTAAAAACAAATAATAAACTCACAAAGAATTGTAGCTAAAAGTTGAACGCTTGAAAGGCAGCGCAAAATTTCACAAAAAACAGAAACAAACAATGAAGAAAAATCTAGAGAATTGTTAAACTTTGCGTTTTAGGTCATTTAATTTGTAATTTATTATTTATTTATTTATTTATTTATTATTTATTGTAAAAAGAAAAGAAAACCCACAAGCAAGATGACGAAGAACAAACCACAAAACCAACATGAAAAATTTGCTTGAATAAATTTGCGAAATGAAATAAGCTGTGCGATTTTTAATGGATTCTATGGATATGGGAAAATATTGTCTCTCACTATCCGAAGCATACTTTCAAGCGTTTGTCCAGGTATTGGGTCTGTCTACTCTTTCTGTAGTATCTATGTGTCTGTCTCTATCTCTGTCCCTCCGCAAAAACACACACACTCTCTCTTTCTTTCTCACACACACAGCCATCATTAGCAGCTTCTGTCATTACTGTAATGCCCGGGCTATCTCACGGTACATCATCCATCCGAAGCCGTAACATTCGCTCTAATTAGTTGCCAGATCCCGCTCTTATCCGTAGTGTAATTGTGCATTTCTCACCCCCCAGCAACAGGATTATCTATTTTAGAATATGCCGCTTTAAATCTACAATTTTTACCTCAATTAACGGCCACGGGAAAAGGGCAAATGCTAAAACTGAACCCGATACCGGGCGTGGGCGAGAACAGCTTGGGCGTGGGCGAGTACTTAAGGGGCGTGGGGCTGCCACATGCAAAAAGTACATTAGTACCTCATCACGTCCCACGGCGGTCGAGTGTGAGATTATATCCGCTTGCGGAGACAGTGACCCGCAGAAGGAAGGGGGGCGATGGGTCACCGCGATAAGCAGGAGACAAGGATTAGGGCCTGGGGGTAGGGGAACCTCCTGGCGAATCGCTGCACACAATGTCACACTGTGACACCCTCGGAAATGAATTATTTCTGGGGGTTAAGTGACCTCTACTAAGGGTTGTCCGACATTATTCGGGCCTTCGGGGAAACTTAACTCTAATTAGAGGTCGAAACTGGCAAACAACACAAATTTAATTTTAATTTTCGAGTCCTAAAAATAAAAAAAAAAACGTTTTTGAGGTACCATTTTCTAAAACACTTTAGTTGAGAGGTTTTTTATAGATACTTGCTTCTTTAAAAATTGTAAGAGGTAGACACTTGCTGTCATCAGTTTCTATTTTGGTGTTAACACAGACTTACTATTCCGGGCCGTATAATCTATTTATAATTAAACCAATAATAACAATTGCTGCCAGACATAAAAGGTCAAGCCTCTTGGCTTTTTTCAAGCTTAAAAATGTGGCATAATGAAATACTTTGTGTACCCTATATATAAAATAGGTGCTTAATTATCAATAAAATCTATGGAGAATACTATTAATATTCAGAGATGAATGACACGACCATCATTTAAATTTAAATGGTTTCCCCTTAATTCATATTTTAATTGTAAATAACTTATTAAAGCATTAGTATATAGATTAAAATATGAATATATAATTGTCCAAGTCTCCACTTCGGTTCGTTAAAGCTCACTTAAAATATGATTTTATCCTCAAGCTGCTCAAATCAATATTTAATAATTATTGTGCGATATTAAAAAGCGACAACAAATCACTTAATTATCAGATGATTAAGCACCCTATTAATTAACACTAAAGTTTCAATGATTTATGACAGGGAAAGTGCTGTAAATTGCTTCGCTCCGTCGGGGTTATGGGACTGATATTAATGCACGAATCCTGTGAACACACTGACTGCACTGCATGTTGGAGGGAAGAGTCCTTGATGTCAGAAATCCTTTTTCACATTATTTGCTAACCCCTGCCACACACACACGCACTCTATCCCTTACACACGCACCGAATAATCACTGGGTTTTGCATGTGAGTGTGTGCTGCGGTCAGGGCAAAACACACACAATGCCGCACACACCCTCCCTGCCGAATGTAATTAGAGGTGGAAAACAAAGCGAATGCCTGTGGAAAAGTCTCTCAAACACCCACACTCACTCACTCACCCACTCACTCACTCTCTCCCTAAAGGGAAAGCCACAATGTCCGCCCACCGCCTTTTTCCCCCGTCCTCGAATTGAACTTTCAATGTGTTCAGCTGAACCGAACTAATGTGAACATTTTTCCGCCTCCCCTCGGCCTCATCCCTGCCTTCGACCCGCCCTGCAGGTGACCTGAAGAACAACGTCATCGACATGTCCACGGATGCCTTCCAGACCCGCCACAATCACTTCATCGACGCCATCTTCTCGAGGATCAATCGCATTGTGGCGGATAACTTTGATCCCTTTGTGGTCCGTCTGGCAGGACGATCGGCCTCGCCCGTGAGCACGAAGGGTAGTCTGAGGAAGGAGATCGTCGCCAGCGGGATCGCAGGTCACAAGAAGCTGTAAGTCAATTTTTTGTTTATATATTTGTTAATTGGAATTAAGGCAATGCTTGATAATTTATTTAAGCTTTATAATTTACAAATCAATACTTCGCACACATAAATTTAAGGATCAGCTTACATTATAACACAAAAGTATTTAGCAAAATACAATTAAAAGGGAAAGGACAGGGGCTTTTAAGGTATATGTACCAGATATACAAATATATATACTAAATTGGGCTTTTTGATATTAGTTCATGTGGTGTACTCGTAAAGATAACGCATTACCTATGTGAATATTTTTTTTACGGAGGAATATATGTATTTACATGCCTTTCGGTGAGCTGAAGCCTTATGTGTTCTTCAGAGTATGATATTAAAAATCTAGATATATTTTTATCATGAATTTCAGCCAGTTCTGTATTGCTTGTGTAGACGTAATTGCTGCCCGAGTCGGCAGGCAACACAAGGTGAGGTAAACACCAGGAATCGCAAAGGAATATGGCTCATTAAGTTCAAACTAAATAATATTATTAAGTCGAATGGATGTACATAAATAAAGGCAGTTAAGAGAGGAATAAGTGTATGATATTTATAAATAAAACTAAAACTATAAGTATTTTATAACTTAAATACAATGTTTCTTAGGCTAACAATTAGAAACCCTTTTAAGTTTCACATCTCTGGGCATTTACTAAACACTCCATACCTTAAACCTGTGGCTAGTGTACCCAGGCCTGTAAATAAATCCAATTTCTAGTGGAAAACTCAATTTTAAAGCACGGCAAGTTTTACTAAACTTTAACTTCAGGCATTCCGACTATTGAACTTAAATTTCGCCCCCACCTTTTGCAGGAAGAACACGCGCTCGGAGCCTCGTTCCAGTGGCAGCAATCAGGAGAAGGCCGCACAGGAGGCAGCGGTGAAGCTGCAGGAGCAATTGACGCAATTACAGTCCGAGCTGGCCATCAAAGCCGTGGAAAAGAAGCCCAGCGAATCGCCGGACTCCGCTGCCCCTGCCGATGCCTCCGGTTCGCAGTCAGCGGAGGCGGAAACGCGCACGGTCTCCCGACCGAAATCTGGTCAAAAGAAGTCCTCGTCGACCAACAACAGCCAGAACAAGCACAACAGCACGAAAAAGGCGTCCGGCCTGAAATCTGGTAACTACAATCAGCCGGCGGGGTCCTCGAAGGCGGGTGCCGAGGTGGAGAAGCTGCAGAAGGCCGAGGGCAGCCTCTCGGGATTGGCCTCGCTGAAGCGGGTGGGCAACGTGAAGGTGATCAGCGATGCCGAGGGACGCAACTCCACGATCAAGGCAAAGTTCACGCTGGGACCCCTGATCCTGCGCGTGCAGAAATCCTTCAAGAAGGGCAGCGTGAGGAGCGTGAAGAGCGCCACGGCAAGGACCAACGAGATGATCGGACGCATCAAGTTCAGCGTGCTGGACGATCGGGCCACCCTGATGTCCATCAAGGTGCAGCAGCCCAAGCAGGTGAGTCCATCCTTTGACCAATTAACCATTGACATCCTGGAGTGACACTCGGTGACTTTCCGTTCGGTTCCGTTCGACTGTTCCCAGGTGGAGGTAGAGAGCAAGGACAATCACGACCGCACCCGCGAGTTTGTGTGGCGACGCACGCCCAAAATCGCCAAATTGGTCAACGAAAAGCTGAAACTGGCAGCCGAATCTCTGTTTGCCCCCCAGGGCGTGGAGGTTGTCAGGCTCTAATTTTCGGGAAAGTCGCAGGGCGAAGGAAGAGCCAAAAGGATAAAGCCATTTCTCACTGCTCCGCTCAGCTGTCCGTCTAGTGTAGTCTACGAGTAATTTTAAAGCCTAATTTATTTATTTATTTAACTTATTCATCTATTGATCCATCTATTTATCAACCCATCTATCGATAATAAATGCTCTCTGTCTATGCAAGTTTTGGGTTTATTATTGGGGGAATAATAGAGTAAATATAAATTGAAGAAAATATTATTTTAAATTATTTTAATAGCTGCTCTCTACGTACATTTTATTTGTTTATTTATAACTTTTAAGCCAGCTAAGCCTGGTTAGTTTAAGAATTTTTAATTCAATCCCAGGCAAGATAAACTACTGCAAATTCTACTGATTTTATTCTGAGATACAGTCAAAATGTCCATGCAATTAAAATGCGTTTCTATTTTGAAAAATATATTTATCTCTGCAGCTATCAGCCAATGCAAACTGTTTACAAACCGGTGCCACTTTATATTTCAGATAAATCACTTCGTTCCATCCATCTCCATTTAGTTGGAAATTGGAAACTATTTTGTTTATTTACATGGCCATTGAACTTTTTACCTTTTAGCCAGGCTTATTCGGAGTAGAGTTTCAGCTAGCATGCAATTATTTTGGATTCCAGATAAGGGAACCGGGAAATCTGTTGAAAAATCTCCAGCTCAAACATATGTATATTTATTGTTTTCCTAAAAATGCAACTTTGTTGGAGCCACATTGGCCAAAATTGGAGACCCTTGCCAAACCATTAAACCCAGTTTAGTTGGCAATTATCCTAGATCACCCGAAGGAAAATCAGACCCTGAAAGTGGCTAAAAATATTGTCCAATTCAGGGAAAGCTTTTCTCTCGCTTTTCTCTCCCCGCTTTCGGTAAATAAAGGTGCAGCCACGATGTGTGTCCTGTGTCCTGCCTGCCACCCGAATTTCCCCGCATTTCCACGTGCATCTGTGTCAGGTCGCTTGCAGTTTCATTAATGCTGCAGCTGCAGCTGCAGGACGAGGAGTCGCAGGACGACCGAGCCTGTGGAACAGGATCCTTTACTCTCTCTGAACAAAGTAAATATGAGTGCGTTGTATATTGCGTTGTGTGTTGTGTGTCGTGTGTGTGCTGCAACCTAAGGCGGAAGGACATGCAATTTGTTGTTGTTTGCCTTTGTTGTTACGCCAGCTATCAGTCCGTCTCCCTCTAGCTTTATTGTTATCCCTCTCTCTCTCTCTCTTTCTCTCATCATGCATGCTGTTTGTTTTGTCTTGTCCTTGTCTGCCGAGGGATAGAAAGGGAAGAGGGCCACGCCGCTGCTCTTTGTTGCACCTAAATTGACAACAATATCGTTTCATTTGCTCACTGAAGTGAACTCATCAGTGCCCGAGTCCTGCAGCCTGCTGTCCCCACACCCGTAAAGAGCACTGGGAGAAAAATATAACAAAATTGAAAGGTTTTGATATAACTTGTAAGATAGTACTAATCGGAAACATTCAGAATTGAACCCATTGAACCCCCAACTTCTTTAGAAATTAAATACCTCAAATTAACCTTCTCGAGTATAGATTTTTCCCAGTGTACAGCCCACCCCCCACTACCCACACATTGGCACTTCATTTTTTGCCAGCTGCTGCCGCTTGATTATATTGGCTCTTCGCTGCGAGGACAATGTGTTCCTGCTCCAAGTTTAGTGGGTGCTCCTGTTTGTCCCCCCTTCCTGCTGATTGCTGATGCATGGCTTGGACCTGGCCACCGCCTCAGAAATTCAGCAGGCAACAATTTAAACAAATTCAATTGTCATGGGGAAGGGAGATGGGAGAAGGGAGAAGGGGTGCCCGAAACTCATTTGCACTTTTGCCTGCTGCTGTTGCCCGAAGGCAGAAAGCACAAATAAGTAAAATATGATAAAGAAAAAAAATACATATAAATTTTGTACAAATTTTGTGCAACTGAAAATTCTTGAGCTTAAAATTTGCATTTGTTATTACTTCGTCGGTTTGCAGTTGCAATTGTTGAATATGCAACAATGCCCCAGAACAGGCTCCGGCTCCGACTCCGCTGCATCCCCTCTCCGCATCGACGATAACTCGGTTAGCAGATTTAATTCCGAGCCAGATCCTGATTGTATTACAATGTGGGCGGAATGACGCCCTCCTGCTTAGCTGGGGGAGCCAGAGCAGAACAGAAATATCCCCAGAATCGTAGAACATTTTCATAAATCATAAAATTTACGCTCAGCCAAATGAACTGCATTCCTCACGGGTCGCTGGGCTAAGGCAAAGGGCTGGGCACAATCTGTACGAAAATTGAAGGAACTTTGGCATTTAGCAGGAAGACTTTGGTTTCTTTGGCTTCACTTTGAGCTCATCAATCATGTTGGGGGGATACTTTAAAGTGGTTTTCCAGGTGGGCGATGTAATAAGACATTAAAGTCCAGCCATACAAATTTTACAACTAGACACATTTTAGATAATTTTAATGAATGGAAATCGTACTAAAAATAAGTTGAATCATTTTCTAATTTATCCAGAGTTCGTTCATAAATATATAAATAATTTCTGAACTCCTATAGCTTCTATAATTTGCTAACAAAGAGCATAAACATTTCGTTGCTTTTTTACAAGTGCCACAAATTCCTCTGCAACAATATTTTCTGTGCAACCAAATTGGAAACTTTTGGTTTTTTGCCATGGCGCAAAGTTTCTAATACCCGGCAAGACTTCGGTGGGCCAGTGCCGCTCATTAGACTACAGCCACGCCCCCAGCCTGCCGCCCACTTAACCCCACAGTGACCCAGAGGCAGACACATACACGAACAGGAGTTTCTAAGCACCGCTGACAATATGTGGCGAAAGTTGATAACTGCAGAAATGTTATGGGGTCGCCTGGCTCTGAGGGGGGTAAAGCTTTCCAGGCTCCGAAGCTGGGTCAAGGTCAAGGGGATGCTGAGACAGGGGGAGTGGCAGGTAATCGGCTTGTTTAATTAGCTCACTAAGCCCCACCTGGATGGGCATTAGCGGGCTGTCGGAATAAGAAGCTCTGATTGAAAGTGTCGCGCGGCTTGCCACAAAAGCGACAACTAATTGCCACATAATCAACAACAACAGCAGGGGGAGAGACAACAGCAGTGGCAACCACAACAACAAGGGACAACTACTGCGGTGGCCTTTGGGTTTTCCCCCAGGAGGGGGTGGTGCTGCTGGCAAGGGCGGACGCCTGCCTCGGGGGGTGGCAGCTACAGCTCGCTGGCGGATTTTGAACACTTGCGCTTTTTACCAACTCAATTTACGCTAATTACTGCCTTTCGCTTCAGCGATAACTGCTGTCAGCTGCCCCCCTCCCCCCACTTCCTCCGGCTTTCCTCCGATTTTCCCGAATTTCCATCCGTCGAAAAAAGGGAACCAGGCGCCTCTCCCGCCGCCCATCTGCCATGCATGCGAATTTATATTGTCATTAGCTCTTTTTGTGCAAACTCCGAGTGTATTTTATTGAAATCCCCGCCTGCTGGCCACATTACCCAATTCGCCGCAAAAGAGAACCTTGAGTTAAGCGAAGAGACTCCCCTTCCTTAAGAGTGCATGCGCGCTCTTTGCTTAACCGGAGGAAGTTCTCTTTGACACTGACCTAAGGCGAACTGAGTTGCTGAAGATGTTGTCTGAGGCTGAAGGATGAGGGAAAACTATGATTCTATGAGGATGAAGGTAAGTGTCAACAAATATCAGATTATTTTAATTGCAAATAATTTTAGGTGATTATTTTGAATATATTCTTACCATAGTTTATATCTTTCATATTCGACAGATGGCCTTAATCCTTTAATTATTACTTAAAGTTGTCAAAGGCAAAAAATCTAAAAAGCTAATCTAATTTACAATTTTAAAATCGTTTCATTTATAATTTAAGCATTATCAAATAATACTTAATATTCCTTACATAAACAATTGGCTAATTAACATAAATACGACTCCAATCCCTAACCTAATCCCTTAGCTCCCCTAAGAGGCATAAACCTAGATTGGCATAAGCTATAAATGAGTTAGGAGTTGTTTTTAGTAATAACACTTTCTTAGGGCCGCAATAAAAACAACCTTTAAGCATTAAAAATATGCCTGTAAAGTCTACATCCTAAATCTATGAAGCTCAGGCTCAGGTCTAGGTGTAAGTGAGTTACCACCTTTCATTTCCATTTAATTTTCCAAGCTCTAGTCTCAGCCTCCATAAAAATCCACTCGAAGACCTCCAAAGACAATCATAAAACAAACTTTATTTCGGCTGAAACCCATAATTCGGCATCATTAAGTTATTCCGCCAGAATTTATAGCAAAATTCCGAAACTATTTGAAACATTTCATTGTTAGACCTGCAAAGAGCACAAAAGAGAGTGAAATGCGGCGAATTCGGCGGGAAGACAACCGTTCGGCACACGAGTTTCCCACACACCCCTTTTCCCCACGAGTTTTCCCGAGCCGAACAGCCGAAGAAGCCGAATGATAAAGGCTCGGGTGCGTGCTCGGCAATCCCCTCTGAAGACCCCGAAACTCGCGCCACTGGCAGCGGAAAATCAGTTTCAGTTTCTGTTTCAGTTTCAGCGCGACATCGACGGTGAACGACAGGCGGAAAAGGCGCGGAAAAGCGCGTGAAAGCCCTCAGAAAAGTTTTGGTGGAAAATGTAAGGCCCAAAATATACGTGAGACGCGACACTTTGAGACCAGAGTTACTACTGTGTGTGCGCGCGTGTGTTTGCTGAGTGTGTGTGCCAAGCCCCGAGGAAAGCGGGCACAATTGGGTCGTAAATTTTGGAAAACGTGTGAAAACGCAGGAAAAGCCTCATTGCCTCATTGCCGGCAGTCGAAAATTGAATGACCTTTTGTCGCTTTTTTGTTGTTCCAGTTACTGTTACTGCTGCTGCTGTTGTTAATTCTAAAAACGCGCTCGGCACGCGAATATTTTACGACATCGCCCCCAAAATTACATACGATTCATTTCGAAAAAACAAAACCAAAATACAAAAAATACCAGAGTTCGGTGCGTGTTTGCTGGCCAGAATAAAAGAATGGGAAGCTGCCGCCTGCGACAAACAAATTATAAAAGTGTTAAACGCCCACACAACGACCTCCAGCCCCCACAGATCCCACCACCGCCCCCTCTCATTAGCAGGCAGCAAATTAAGTTGTTTTATTTTTAGCAGTGCCCCCAAATACAAATTAACAAATTAAAACAACACGCCGACAAATACAAAACAAAGGCGCAGAGGGACTATCTTTGATCTGCCAGGGAACCGCGTCAAAACACACTCCGCACACCACAGAATACAATATATCGAACGTTAATACACTTCCCTGTGTAATCCAATATTCGGGGCCCAAGAAAGCGACAAAAATTAATAGAAAACACATAAAATATTAACGGGAAACAGCGGCGCGGAAAAGTGGTGGGAAATTTACGACAGATTCATTGCCGCCGATCACAGTGCGTATGCGCAATATGCTGAAAGCTGCCAGAAGAACCGAAAAGCACTTTTGTGTTTAAAAACAACAGTGAGCGCTCTGGGAAGTGAACATTTGGTTAAGGGAATTTATAAACTAGTTTATAGTATTTTTAAAGATATTTTTAAATAAGCAAAATAATACGTATTTTTATAAGCAAATTAGAGTTAGTTAATTTTTAATATTCCATATTGATTAAAGTTCATAGTTTTGTTAGCTACAATTAATAGTTTTAAATGCAACACACACATCTTAATTGCAGCTTTTTCTGACATTATTCTCTAACAAAATACGACTGTTCTCCCCTTTTTCAAACAGTAAAGCCACCTCTTTATATTTTTTATCGTATTTATTGTGGTAGCTGCTTAAGAAACTGAACTTTCCTTAAGGAAAAACTTTCCCTTATTTCGACTGCATTTGTTGATGAAAAACTTTTCCCGCACACACACACACACACAAGGACAACTGGAAATTGTCAAGTGCCAAGTACTTTGGCTTTTCCGCGAAGGAAACTCACAATTGTTGAGGGTATCAACGTCTTAAGGCCATCAGCTTATATGGAATTTCAGCCGCAATCCCCAAACAAAATGTAATTGTTTCGGTTTCCTTTCATAACCCATAAATGGGTGAATCTTCCTCAATCAAATATGCATACGCCGGGAATTAACTTCGGCACAATGGAGCAGAAACAATGGCCGGGCTGGGCTGGGCCTGGGCTGTCCTGGCCGGAGGGTAAATTAAACCCACCCGGAACTAAGGTTGCCTCCTAATCACAGATACTAAGCATTAGAGCAGACACTGGCCTCGAGCCGAGCAACAAAGTGCAGACGCCAACAATTAAAGGGAGTAAGAGGAGGAGAGACGAAGGCCGTAGGACGGAGGACCCAAGGCAATGCCAGGATAATGGGAGTGGAACAGAGCCAGAGCCAGAGCCAGAGCTAGAGCAATTGAGTGCGTTAACACTTTTGAGAGACACTGCTGACGTTGGCAGGAGTCTCAGGCTCACTCTTATCCAGAGTCTCGGGGTCCTCGCCTCCCTGACTTTGCCACACACACGCCTTCGTGCCCTCTCTAATTCCATTACGGAAGCAACAGTGACAAGTGGCCGAGGATTCCTTGCAGGACTCGGCAGAAGGCACTGTAGAAGGGGGCGACATGTCAGCAGCAGCCACTTGTGATTGAAGTCGCGCAGAGCATAATGCACAGAGAAAAATAGTAAACAAAACTGAAAATAGAGATTTTAAAGAATGATGACTTGGTTGATCAAATATCCTAGGGATTCCAGGGATAGTTACCCAAAAGCGCATACATTTTTGAATATTTTATTTAGACTTTAGTAAAGTTGTATCCCTCTGCATGTTAGCCGAATGAGTCCTGCAGTTGAACTCGGACCGTAATCCACTCCCTGGCCCCCCTGCTCATTAGTCTGTCTGTTTTGCTCGCCCCTGTGAAGTTTGCAATTAATTAAGTTTTAATTAATTTCACACAGCGAGGGAAAAATTTTTCCAGAGAAAGGCAGGGCCATCCGTGGCACACACCATTTTCCAGGAGGGCGTGTGAAAAAGGCAATTCCCCGGCAAATGTTTAACAAATTAGATGTGAGGGAAATGCCCAAGTAGCAGCAAAGTTTTGCCCCCGGGACAGGGGGGCAATTGATTGATGCCAAAGTAAATGGATGGCAGCAGGTCTCCGAAAATATCCACCTTAGGATATATTCGGCCATATAGCTATAGCCTATAGGTATATGGGGAAAAAGAGGCGTGACTCGAACAGTTCCTCATAATTTTGGACTCCAGCGAAGGAGCGGGGACCTATTTTCGGATACCGAGACACACAGTCGTGCCAGCGAAGTTTGGCCAATGAAATATTCAGGGGAAAGCAGCTGACCCGAGACAAAGTCCAACTTTGCCCCAATAACTGATTCTGGTTTATGCATTAACCATACTTAATTGTACGATGTGAGTCGTCAAAAGAATTTAGGGTTAGGCGTTGCCCATCTAATTTTTAGGCCAAACTTTGTTCAAGGAGAAGAAAAAACGTCTGTTCCATTTAGTGGAAAAATATCAAGTTTTAAGCCCGTCTCTCAAGAAAAACAATGCATAATTGCTACTCCTTGTTTATTGCTTAGCCGAAAAATTGAACGTGCAACACTCTCCATCTAAAATCTGGCTCATCAAAGCAGGCAACAGGCCGAATTTAATCAATTTATGTTCCATAACAGAAGCAGCAGCAGCTACAAAAACAGCACAAATGAAATTCCTCTTAAAGCTTTTCAGCCCCAGACGAGAATAAATTTTTGCTGCTCAGTTTTTGGGTGGGTTCCAGGCGGATGGTAAATAAAAAGAGTCGTTTCATGGAAATGCGAAGCGAGCAGCGGCAACAAAAAAATATTATTCCGGCCTAGCAGGAGCCAAAAAGAGCAAATGCATCTGCAACAGCAACAATCGCAGCAGCAGCAGCAACAAAAAAGCGGCAGTAACACCAAGGACGAAGGCAGCAACAAGGACAGTGCTGAAAAAGTTCAGCAAACGAACGTTAAAGGATTAAATTGTCTGCCATTGATATTAAGTGTTTTAAATGTCATTGCAAGTGTTTAATTCACGCGAAAAACAGCGAGGCGAAAATACATGGAGAGAGACTAACGGCTACAGAGAGAAAAATATTGAAAACATAATATAATAATCGCAGTAGAGAGAAAATTAATTAAAAGAAGAAGTAATTAAAATGTATAGTTATTATTTGGTAGATTATTAACAGCAATATCTACATTATGTACATTATCTACATAATACATAGTTTCCTTAATTTATATTCACTAAAATTTCTCTAAGCAATTTTTCTCTCTGTAGCAACTAGGTCTGCTAAAAAAAAAAACGAGACAAAAAAACAGTGTGTAGTGTGTGAATAAGGGAAATCAAAACAAAAATATATCTTCCCCAGAGATTGCCATAGATCAAAGCCCGAAAAGCAAACAAAGTGCGAACTGATAGCACACAAAACAAACCTGATAAAGTGCTAGAAAAAAGGTAATAAAAGCGGAATACAGGGAGGAGATCAGAGCGGAGGACTGCAATAAGGAGAAGAAGTCGGGTCATCGCAACATGTTGACCCTGTGGACGGCACTTTTTTGCTGCCTGACGGGTAAGTCGAGCTTCCCTTTTACTTGCACCTCCAGAAAATTCCGCACAATATCCCCTTGAATATCCCATATTCCGTATCCTGCTTAAGCATGCATAAGATTATCAGCAATATATATGTATGTTATATATATATATATGTACGTGTGCCATGTAGGCCCACTCACCCGCCTCAAGGTTGTTATTGTTGCTGCCGCTCGGCCGGGCGCTGAATCCTTTTAAAAACATTTGTGGTTCGGGCTGCGAAAATCCTGATTTATGTTTCTGCCTGCTGCGTTGTCCTTGCAGTCCTGTGCCGCTGTTCTGTTCTGACATGGCCACTGCCAACCGCAGCAGGACCAGAGCAGAGTGAGATCGAGAAAGCGGTGGCTACACCTGCAGAAAAGAAACATAAAGAGCAACATTATTTGAGAAGCATATATAATTAATTTAATGTATCTGCATAAATTCCACTTAAATTATAACTAATTTTGTTAATAATTATTTTCACTTTTCCTTTAATTTTTACCAACATTTCTCTCCCTGTAAAAATTCAAGAGAGCGACGTGGTGCCAGGGCAAACAAATGCGGTCGCTTGCTGGTCGCTTGGGGTCGTTTTTAAGGGCATATCGCATAACGGCAGCTCCAATGAGCAACGAGCAGAGCAGAGGGGTTAAGGGGTTAAGGATTGCGGCTGTCGTGGAATGGCTGGCTTGGGGGTTAAGGCTGAGAGGTGCCGGTGTCACTGCACTTTAAATTTTAAACGCGCCACCCAGGCAGAAGCAAACACACACAAATTGCTTTCTACACATAATTATGCATAATTGAAAAGTGTAATTATGCCCGAGACTCTGTGACTTTATGAGCCGCAAACTGTAAGCTCAATCAGGCGAACAGCAACAGGCTCTGGCAGGGGCCGAGGAGGCAGGACCTCCACTCGAGCGGCGCAATGTTTATGAGTCGCAAGTCGCAAGTCCTTTTAATTGCGTGCCGCCTGCAAAGAGCAATAAAAAAGAGGAGGCTAAAAAATAAAATACCAAGGAGTCCTGCAGGCTTCCCCTGCCTTGGACCTTACCTATGGCGGCTACTGCTCCTGCTCCTCCTGACACAGCCAGACTTTCGCACAAAGGACGAAGACTTGAAGGGGCTTTCTTGAAAGCGAAATAGAAGGAGAAAGCCTGCCCTGACACATTTGAACCCATCTCTGAATTATGTCAAGAAATTAATGTTTCAAAAGACTCATATTACAAAATTCATTATGGCAACAGTGTGATACATTCACCTGCTGATGTAGGAAGAGGGAAAAGTAAGGTAAAGTATGCCTAGGAAGCGTGATGATTATAATATTAATAGGAATTATATTATGAAATAAAAATCAACTTCAATTATTAGAAAACAATCGAAATGTCCGATAAATTGAAGTCTGTTTTTTTGACTTACTAAATATATACAACGCACCTACAAATTTATAACCAAGGTGGCTAATACTTGAAAAATATATCTCTAATCTTAGATTTAGATACTTTTTAGTAAGTTAATTTTAATGAAGAAATAAAATAATAGAATTTTATCATCCCAGAGTATGTACAATGCTCTCTTCGCTTGTATTTAAACACCAGCTCATATCTGCTATCATAGATACTTACCGCATTTGATGTCAGATTCCTTAGCAAGCTCCAAACATGGAGGAAGGAGGTCGAAAACTTATCGATCCTGACACCATACATTACATGTACCTGTGTCCTTTGCCATCCATCGTTGTCTGCTTATTGCTCCACCATTCCGCTTCAACTTGGCCATTGTTTTGTGTCCTTTGTTAGGGCTTTAGCTCCTGCCAGTGCTGCCATGTGTTTTTATTGCATTAATTTTTATGGTCGCCAGCTTTTGTTGTTTGTTGTTTCTTAGTTATTGTTGTTGTTGCTTCTGGGGTTTTGTTTTACCGTTACCGTTGACTGCCTTTGTTTTACTTTGTTGCGTATGCCCCAAAGTAATAAAGCGAATTGGTTTTCCCTCAAATAATTTCCATTTTAAATCCAGTTGGCAAATCCCCGCCCACTTTGGTTGAATTGCTGGTATTTTCCTCGGAACCGCTTTCACTCTGGCCCTCGCTTTCCATTTACATCTTCAGTCTTCTGTTTGGTTTTTCCTTTCCGCATGTTGTTCAGCTTGTTGTGGGCGCTAAGCAAAAGTGGCTCAATTTTCCCGCATAAAATTGTTACGAAAGTTTTTCGCCGAGATTTGTTGTCGTTTGCCAAAAAGTGGCAAGTGGCATTCGCAATTGTTTCTCTTGCGCTTATCCTTCTATATAGACACTTAAATTTTCCAACGGAAAAGCCTCCTCGATTTCCATGTACTGTCACTTGTCAAAAGAGGCCTCAAAATTTAATTGAAATTTAGTGTAAACACAATGACAGGCAGTCGATTATCCTGCTACTGCGGCTCCAACAGCTCCTGCTCCAGATTCCGTTTCCGATTTCCTCATCCTGCTCACACATCCACAGTCTAAATATATACATGTGTACAGGAAGAAACAATACATCATAGTGCTTTATGGGTTTTACTTTATTTATTTTATTTTTAATGGATATTGTTGGGTGAAGTCTTTAAATTAATTAAAATCATAGTTGTTTCTCCATGGAAATTAAATAGAAAAGAAACTTAGTTCAAAGTCTACATTAGCTTTCAAGTAAAAAACAAGGTTATTTAAAATAAAATCGAGTTTAGCTTAGTTTCCTGGAAATCAGCGGTATATTATTTTTGATTATTTAAAAAAGCGTCAGAAAATATTTCTAAATAAAGACAAAACATTGAATAATATATAATAAATATAATATATAATAATATATATCGATCTATTTATTTCAATTAAAATTTTAGAATTCTTTCATACAAGATTGAATTTTCTCTGGTTCCAATAGCTTTTCATATATATACATTTTCCTGCGTGTATTATTCGCTGTATTTCCCGGGCAAATCCTTTAGCGCGCAAATCCTGTCAACTTTGGCTTGACTTTCCAATTTGCCATCGTTCGCCCCTTGTATGTGTCAAAAAACTTGGAATCGAGCCCCTCGGTTACCCAGCCCCCCTCACTCCTAACCCTCGGCAGTACATAACATTTCACACGTGTCACTGAGCAGTGAGTTGTTGGCTGTCAAGATGCCACAGCCCCTCAATCCGGCGATCCTGTCAGGCCTCCTGCAGTCCTGCGAACCTCCGAACGGGAATCTAACCCTGCTGCCAAGACAACCAACACAACGGCAACAATAGCAACAGGGACAGGGAAACATCGGAAAATTGTATCGGGCCTGTATTAACATTCGCTCGCAACCACTCCCCCATTTTCCAACCCCCCACAAATTGTTTGCCTATTTGCTTTGTGCATATGGAAATGAAATGGCAAACAAGAATGGGAGCTGAAGTGGAGCAAAGAAAAGTCAGGGGAAAATTACGTTGACACAGCCAAACGCTCACACATACGCGCTGCAGAGGGAAATATAAAAAAAAAATAAACTCACTCACACACCAACATTGCCAATTGGCCGGGGCAGCAGACATTTTCCCCCGTTTTCCACTGACTTTCTTGCTTCTAGTCACAGCAACAGTTTAATGCAATTATTTACTGTCTCTTCTGTGATGTGATTTATTAAAAAATGTAAGCAAGTCAAAGAGGGAGGGTCAAGAGGGGAAAATGTAAGTCACTTAGGGAGATACTGAGGCGAATAAATCTTCAAAGGTTTACAAATATATTAATCTATATAAAAGCGTCAAATAAGTTATGACATAACTGAATTTATACTTAAACTGTGATTTAGAAATATATTTAACCTTATGAAAATATCAAATAAATTATTATAAATTCGGTAACTTTGTTCTTACACAACATATTGAAATATAATTACAAAACTTAAATTAAGTAAGCCTAATTTACTAATCCTGATAAACATTTGTGAAATAATTTAAATGAACCCATAATCACCCTTCATCTAAAGCTTAAAAATGGTCGTAACCCAAATTACAAACTAATTTACCGGCAATAATTCAAATATCCCAAAACTATGTCCTATTTTCGGCTGCCTGCCTGCTGATAAAGTATTAAGTGCCAAACTGCTTTACATTAAATGGATTAAAAATCATTGAAATGGTAAATAAAATGGGATTTTCGGGAATGCAGCATTCAATTACGATTATGGTTTCCAGATAGTTGGCATAATTAAAACGGAAACACTTGCACAGGGGCGTAAATTACATATCCCTGATATACATGAATATATATTCACACTGGATCCGTGGGAATTAAATGTAATAATTGCAGCTGTTTACAGATTAAAGAATTCCCCTTCCGGTGGATCATAATCGCTTTGATTAACGATCCTCCATATTTTAACCCGTGAAACTGGAAACTCGTTGCCACGCGCCAGTTTAACCCTTTCCCGCCGCCAATGCCGCCGCCGCCAATTGCCACCCAGAGCGTTGATTGCCCCTTTTAACCCTTTTTTAAATGGGGAAACGCGCACGAGGAGCGACTTGAAAAATTCCAGGACTCCTCGTATCCTGCCTTTTCGGGTTGGCAGTTCATTTGAATTGTTTTTGTTGCCGCTGCCATTCGTATCCCTTGTAATAGGGTTGCCTATTTTCAATTCCTCGCCGTTCATTTCTTTATTTTGCTGCTTATCGGAGGGCAACAAAGAGCCCCAAGAAAAAACTGGACAGCAGCAAAAAAATAAAAGCGAATAGGAGCATGAACAAATTGTTTACGGATGTGTTTGCGACCCGCTCCTTTGGAACAACAACAACAAAAAAGTAACACAAAAATATATATATGGGGAAAAAGAAAGAAAACCCCAAAAACCCGGAGAGGATGTAGCAAAAATTCATAACAAACTACATTTCATGGCATTGTGTCAGTCGTAGTTTGTGCACTGAAACCAGGACTATTCAAGGGGAAAGTTATTGATATGTTTATAATACTTATTTGTTTATACCTGTTAATTGATTGAAAAACAAGATAATTGCTCTTTAACTTGAACTTTGGTTCAATATTAATAATATTTAACAGATTACATATATTGACTTTTTAATAAATTTTAGTTTTTCTTTATAGAAAAAAAGTAAGCTAACTATGAATGTATTTTTAATTTTATCGAGTTTTATTTTTATATTTTAAGTACTCCTTTTTCTCTCACTGCTTTTGGGGGTATCTGTGTGTGCTGAAGAAATTCACTTGACTTTTGGCTACCATTTTTTCTTGGCTTCTTCGGCTGCTGAGGTTGAAACTGGCAAACTGGCGGCATAAATAAGCTCTGGGCCAGACCAGGCCAACTGTAAGTCCGACTGCTGCAGTTGTCGCCGCTCTGGGCCAACAATGGCTGATGTTGCCAATAGGTAACTCACATACACACACCACACAGTACCACTACCAATACGGGTACTTATTTATGGCTATTTGTCGGCGGAGTTGGCCAGGACTTTCATGGCATCTTTATGGCTCGTTACTGTATGCATATCGCAGCACAAAGTTTCAAACTTTAAAGTCAACAGATTCCGAGACACAAAAATAAAAACACACTTCGCCCAAGTTTACTTAGCAGTTTCTTACTCGGTCTTTACTTAAGCTCCCAGTCAAGTTTACTGCACTGCACAAAAAGATTGATTGAGATGGATTGGTTATCGGGGGGAATATGTAAATATATTTACAGGGAAACGGGCTAAGGGAGGAATTAAAAATGTATATATTTGGAAAACAATATAACAAGAACTTGGTATTCAAGGGGTTTAAAAGAAACCCTTTAGCATATTTTTGAGAAAATAAATAATAGAGCGTTTCTACGTTGCCCTGGCCATCCTTTAATCATCTTTGGCAATAAGTGTTGAACAAACATTTCAATTTAACCTTATTTATTGCCCCTTTAATCCCAGCCAAGCACTTGAAAATCATCAGAAGAAAATTCCACAGTTTTCCACCACATTTACGAGTACATGCCGTATGTCTGCGGCACGTTCAATGCCAATTCAAGCCGATTGTTGACATAATTGCCAACGACAGACATGCAGGCAGGACAAACATGCCCTCGGTCCTGGCTGGGTTTTATTATTTCGCTAAATTGATTTTGAATTTAGTTCAATGTTTATGGTCAAATGATTTCATTTTTGTGTCAGTGCCAGTGGGTGGGAGCGGGGGGAAATAAGAATATATATATTTAGGTATAGGTGAGAGCTGCCGCCTCAATTTTTGCCCTTTGTCTAACTTATAAATCATTTGTGCGGCGATGCGTGAGCAAGCGGCCCAAAGAGCTTTAAGAGGCGGCCACCCGAGGGATAATCCCGATCCCGGGGCCCAAAAATAAATATGTGAAACGAGGTAAAAATGAAAAGCGATGCCCCGAAAGTAATCCCCAATCGATTTACACAAAAAAAAATTGTACATAATAGCGACTGGAGGTGCAAAAGAGAAGCGAGACTCATTCAATGAGTTTCCGTTCGCCATTTGGTGACTTTGAGGAAGGTTTCCTCTTTTGCATGTGGGGCTCCTGCGGAGGGAGGCAGGATGTCTCCGGTGTCAGGGAGTCTGTATACATTTTTTATGTATTTCATATCCATTAAGTTCAAAGCGAAAGATGTGTCCGGACAGGCGGCAACGGCAACGACTACGGCGGAAGCATCTAATGTATTGGCTCCGACTCCACTTGGGCGCTGGGATGCTGCTCCTCAGTGGCTCCTAGTGGCCCCTCCTGATTGCCCATCCCTGCGCCCGGCCACGTTGAAATTTCAATTACTCAAGCAAAATGATAAATGAACTTGTAGCCGCAAATTTTTGCTTTTGCCTTTTGTCTCGGCCACCCTCTCAGTCCCCGCAACCGAAAGCCATTATGAAGACAGCCCACTAAGTGTGTGGGCGTGGCCAACATGTGTGTATTGTATGGTGTGTGTAGTGTTTGTGTGTAGTGTAGTGTGTAGCGTAGTGTATGGTGTATAGTGAAACTTTTGCCAGTTCTCCACTCTTTGACAGTTTTTCGCACCAAGAGGCGAGTGTATAACGAAGGCATAGTGGCTCATTAAACTTGGGCAACACTCTGGCCAGAAATGTCACAAAAACATGTCTTAAATAAAGCACCGTATCCACATAGACGAAAACTGTTCCAAAGCAGTGGAAGAGAGCGCTGGACAAATAGTTTTGAAGAGCTTGTCACCGAGGTCGTAGTTTCAATTATTTAAAACAACAGCACATCTTCTTTTGATGATTGGTTTTAGATTAATAATTGTCATTTTTAAATTGAAGAATTAAACATCTTGCGGTTGAAAGAGATGCCACTTGCGTATTTATTAAAATTATAGACTAGCATAAAAATAATTATATTTAAATGGAAAACAAATCAAGTTAATGTGTTATACATACTCTTTATGGTGCGTATTAAATTGCGTTCCTTCCTTCTAAAGAATATTGGTAAAAGTATATGAATTCCAGAAGGTTTAATACAAATATTTCCTCTCTAAGTAACTTCCTTAATTTCCCCACTCCATCGTGTTACTCTTCGCAGTTGAATACGCCTCAAGAGCTAGCTTTTCCAACGCACTGTGTGCCTCGAATAAACACTGAGGAGTGCCAGGAGAGAGTGGGAAAGCCAGTCCGCTCCTAGTTTATTTTAATAATATTTGCCTGGCCTGCAGCTTGAGCTGTCGTGACTGCAGTTGGAGCTATATAAGCATGTACACACAGAGTCTAGTACAGAGTATAGTATAGAGTCGCAGTGCAATTGCAGCTGAAGTCGCACGCTGCACTTAATTAGCAGCTGAAATATGTGCAGCATGTCGGCGGCAATTGAGTTAATTAAATAAGCTGGCATGACAACTGCTTCTAGAGCGACTTCATTAGGTCCGAGCCACACATTGCTATCAGGCAGGCGCCAAGGAAACCACCCACGTATCCACTTGGCCCACTTCAATGGCCGTTGAAAATGCATTCATTCGGTGGCTCAAATACAGTTAGCAGTTTCCAGAACCCTCGTTAATAATCAGGTGTTGTTTTGTACAATGTGGTTTCACTCGCTACAGTGACAGAAATTTTTATGAGAAACTATTAAATCGATATATAAAAAAGGTTTAAGGAAGCGGAATTGATCCTAGTGAGATTAAATAATTAAATAAGACTTACTTATATAAGGAATAAATAGAGGAAACCATTATATACGAAAACATCCCTTTAAAAGGTCTAGTAAAAAATTATATAATATAATATATTTTTAACTTCAGTGTAGGCTCCTTTGGCTTTACATTCTCACTGAGGCATTTTAAAGCCGCTTCGACATCAACTTAATTGCATTTCATTCATACCTAAGCAGCCATCGAGTGGAAAAGAGGTGTCAGTAATAGTGTGAAGTTTTATTTCCCTTCAATGCCATTTCCCACCAGTTCCAGGAAAATGCAGGAAAATAAAACAAAATAAAAAACACAACAGCGAAACAAAAAGTGGGACGAGGAAAGACAAAGGGCAACGAATCTGAAATTACTTGGAAAAATATATTTTCGTGAGAAAAATATATACTAAATATATGCAAATAAGTCAAGGAGATTTCAATAGTGTTTCCATGATATTGGAATATTTTTAAAAACATTGTAATCATAGAAATAAATGATTTGTATTATAGAAAAAAGTTTTTAAAAACTAGTCTTGGAAAATAATACAACATTAATTTATAATCCAGAAAATATATATAAGTTATTTTATTACACCAATTAATAAGATTTAAAATAAATCCTAGTAAAAACTCGAAATAAAAACCTTTTCAATTTTTCAATCCCAAGTTTTCTGATAAATATATGTAGATATCTCCCATGCTTTCAAATTGCTTCGAAATTAATATACCCTGTTTATTCCTTTTCAAGTGGATAGAGCGAATCCAGAATGTGATGCCAAGTGGCTGCTGCCTGGTGTTGGAAGAGCCTCGCCGCGAATTCACTCAATGGTGTGGGTGAGCCCGAGTGGCAGTGTGTGGGTGTGACTGCCAAAGGAGCGCCGAAGTGCGAAAAAGAGGGAAACTGTGTGGGAAGGGGTGGAAACCGAAAAAGAGGGAAACTGTCGGAAGGGGGGAAGCGAACGAACAATGGGTGCATCGAGCGCGGCAAGTGCGAAAAAAATGAACAACTTAAGCCGTTTGGCTTTTGTTGGTGCTGCCTTAGATTCCCATTCCCATTTTCCGCATGCCATTTTCCCTCATTTTCCATTTTAACAAAAGTTTGCACTACAAAATTGTAGCCGGAAAATCAAAGGAGCAGATATTTCCAGCCAGAAAGTCACAAATGAAATCGAAGATGGAAAAATCATCAATGATAAGGCTTTGTTATCATCAAGTATCAAAATTAATTTTTCTGAGAAATAACTATTTATTAAAATATATTAATGTTAAAGAAAGCCTTTTTGAAAAAAGTTCTTGGCATAATATTGTATATTCTTCTTTCCTAAAGTATTTTAAGACAACCCTACAGACTTTTATCGTTTTATTTTTAGCCACTGCTTTGGCCATTTTCCTAGATTTTCACCCCTTGGTCCTTTGGCACTCCTAAATGCTGCTCGGACATTCCAATCGCTCTTGCCTTTTTGGCCTGCGGCAATGGCGGTGGCTAAAATTGAGACGTCACCGCCAACACAGCAAACGGAATGGAATAAAGGGGCAAACACTCAAAAAAAGGAAGGAGACAAAGAACTAGCAGATGGAGATGAAAAAGCGAAGCGGGAAAAAAAAGTAAACTTTGTTAATTGAATTGTTCGCTGCATGGCTTCAATTGCAGGCGGTTTTTACCGATCTCCACGTACCGAATGGTCAATGTTTTGGCGGGGGATTCGCCAGAGGAGAGGCAGGGCAAGGGAAGAGCTCCTCCCCCCAGGATTCAACATCTATTTTAAGCGTTTTGGTGTTTGGCACGTTCTCCGCTTTATCTCTCCCCCAGTGTTTATGTGTCGGCATCCAAAACATGTTATGTAAACACTTACGACCGCACATCTGCTGCCTGCTCCTCCTCCTCCTGCTCCTCTGGCGTTGTCGCTGGTTTTATTAATACAAATATTAATTTTTGCGGCGCTGCATGTGGCAGCTTTGTTTACACTGACGCCGTTGCCGAAACATCCATAAACCAACCCCCGGATAATCACCATCTACCCCCAACCCAGAGCTGTTGTATATCATTAAGGCCTCCCTCGCAACGCTCTTCAATTTGCATGAACAAAGCACTGGGGCCAGTCCCTTTCCAAAATAATTTTTCACAAAGGCTGTGCCGGCCATAACCACCCACAGTGACCTTGGCTATGGCTTCATTTTGGGTCTTTGTTCTGAATAACTTAGCCCAGAAACAGGGAACTTTCGGGGAATGCATCTCAGAGTTGATGAACAATGTCCATCAGCGGCAGACTCTAGATGAGATGCACTTGCAAAAACTAGTTCTTAAACTTAAATATAAACATAAATTATATACATTCAATGCAAGCCAGAAGGTAAAACAATGGGTAAGCAGCTTTTAAAGGAAAATAAACTCCAGTTAAGAGGATTAACATGCTCTCTGACCCAAAACACAATGTTTCTGCAAGGTCCTTACATCAATATTAAAAGAATCTTGAGTTCCCCAATGTGGATTCGCACCTGAAAAACGAGTTGGCCTGACTACTGACCCTCCCACCTGACCCATTTCAAGGCTGCCCAGCAGTAGGAAGGCGAAAGGATGTCAAGGAGCAGGAGCAGGGGGCTGGGGATGAACGAACTGATGTGCAGCGAAGCAGGCAGGAGGCCAAACAACCCAGGAAAAGTGGTATCCCATTGGGGTACATTAGCTTTGTGGAAAACTTCGAGGCAAAAACTTTGTGCTCTTTGCGGTTCTCGCCGAACGCCAAAGGGTTTGTCTTTAATCTACGGATAGTTTGGGTAAGTTTTTGGAGAAATCAAACTATTTTCTTACTTACTGTGTGACTCTTTCTGCTTTTCCGAGGCCGAAAGGGTATGGGAAAAATTTCATTTTGTTGTGGCCGAATTTTCTGCCTCAGCGAAGATGTTGGTTCTTGAGAATTGTATTGTGCCAGCATCCTGTGGATGGCTATGAGAGGGGGGTAGAGCATCCTGCGGGGCATCCCGTGGACGTTGCTGAGGTTGTTCGGGGACCAATACCAACTGCAGTAGGTCTCAGCAGGCGGAGTGCGGCAATTGCTCGCCTGGCTGCCTGCTTGGCCGAATGCTTATTGCACTGAAAGAAAGGAAAAATGGTTTTGTTTATAATATTTTACCAATGTATTCTTGTGAATAAACTCTGATTTATCATTTAAAAACAAATACTCCATCTTATAAATATAAATCTCCTTTTTCTTACGAATTATTTTCTCCCTTAAGTGTCTACCTTTTTTCCCTGTGCCCTTCTGCTTTCTGCCGGCCGAAGGAGCTTGGCAAATATTTTCTTAATTAGTTGCTGCCAAGGCTTTCCCGGCTCACATACAAAAATGAAAAAAGTGCCCGGGAAATGGAGGCGAAGAGCAGGAAAAGGGGTTGAGTTGGTCAGTTGTCAAGTGTGAAAAATTGCAGCTCAAATTGCAGTACAAAATGGCTTCAAGCGCTCGTTAAAAGTCACGCAGCACGCAGAGGGGAAAATGTTTCAAAATTTATGCGTACGAAAGGAGAAATTATATTAATTACAACTGCCAGTGGTAACATGAAAATGCAGCAGAAACATCGTCACCAAGGGGTTAAGCCACACTTGACTTTGGACCCCCAAGAAACCCCCGCTCAGTGAGGACATAAAAATTGCATACAATTTGCATGTCAAAAGTGCGTCTCGAGTTCGCATTTTCTCCCTTACCCCGGGGGAACCATCAGCCATCATCAGCGTTGTTTAGCAAGCATTTGGGGAATTTACTTTCGCTGTGCTGCAAATTCGCAATCAACATAACAATTATGCCATCGCAGGGGGGAGATTGTGTTTATATATAAACTTGTACTCCTATTTACGCAGACCCAGCGCCATATGCTGCCTTGTAGTGCAGTCAAATTTAAAGATCAGGCGGCTAATTAGGGTACACAAAGTGCCGGCTATACATTTCCGAGTATATAGCCTGTCAGTTGGGATCCCCATCATTATTGTCTGTGCCACAATCAGATAAGCAGAGCGTAGCACTGCGAATTTAATGAGCAGCCTCCACCGAATCAGCCAAGTGCTGCCTGCCTGGCTGGTGGCTGGTGCTCTTCCTGGGAAAATCACAAAATCAGTTGGCAAGAAATCACGGCAGACTACAGTGGCAGCTACAAGGGGAGTGGGGTAGAAGAGGGGACATAAGGGGGCTAAAACCGCGGCGACAACATCGAAACAACGACGGCGATACAACGAGAACGACAACGGCGACATCATGCTGGCAGTGTTTGCCAGGGGATTGTGTTTTTTGGGGTGAAATTGTTGTGTGAGAGTGTGTTTTTATGTGCACTAACAGAAAAAGAAATGTTACTAAATATTCACAGACATCAATCAAGGGTGTAGGAAAATGTCTGGGATATCAAAGAGTCTGCCTATCAGGTAGATTTCAGAAATAGAGCTCGACAGTAAGGGATCTTTGGGATCTTCACTGATATAAACAATTAAATAAATAATAAAATTAGCAAATAAATAATTCATAAGTTTGGAACATCTTAATTTCATATTAATTTCACATTGAAAAACATTATTATTATATTTATTATGAGGCTCCCATATAAATATTATTTTTGAGGGGACATTTATTTTCAACTCACATTTTCTTCAAATAAAATTTGATTTCTTAGATTTAAAAAACAGTAAGGAAGTCCTCACAATTTCATATATTTCTCAGAATATACCAAGACCTTTTATTTTTCCGACTGTCACCCTGCTGGAATTGCTACAAGCTGGAGGGGGCCAGGAGTTTGTGGCACATACCGCGATGCGTGTCTGTCTCCGTTTCCCTCGATTGCACTCGGCGGTGGGAGGGCACTGAAGTGGAGGCCTGGTATTTGCCATGGGGCAAACCTAACCGAAAATTGTCTATGCCGATGTGATGGGTCCTTTGTTGTTGCCGAGGTAGGATAATGACATCAATATGCTTGACAACACTCCCAGAAGACGGGAGACAGAGGCCGGGAAGCCAGTGACCTTGAGGAGAGCTTTTGGGGTGGGTAAATGAAATACCAGGAATGTGTGGATTCATTAGCAATCCCCACCGATAACAAATGAAACTCGTTTGGCCCTACTGAAGACACTTTTGCCCCAAAAATGTGGTCTCCACATCTCCATAGGGGAATTTTCACCGCTTTTCGGGCGGAAGAAACTGCCACGAAAGTGGCAAGGACCAACCGCAGGACTTTTTCATTAGTGCAAGTGCCGCACAGCTGCATGCCACACACCCAGTACACACACAACACACTCCCGGACACGTTCCAGGCATTGCGGAACGTGCCAAAAAGCATTGCATAAGCGCAGGCGGACAACCAAATCGCAGAAGCAAAAAAATCTGGTAAAAACAACAAAAAACAGGTGCCGGAAAGCAAAATAGAGAAAAAAATATTGAAACGTAAATACGGGCGAGGCGAGGACAATATTTTTGCTGCCGCTCCGATGGCTGCTACTGCCGATGCTCCTTTTTCCTTGTGCGAACCAAACAAATCTCAGCCACACACACGCAGATATTTGCACTGAGAGAAAGGGTTCAGAAGGGAGTCTAAAGATCAAAAAATATTAGGACATTTAATTAATTCTTATTTGTTTCTAAATTGTATTTAAACTGATGCTTGTCTTCCTCTCAGTCAATATGCATATAATATATTAATATATAAATACTTCTTGCTACTATAAAACATTCAATTTTAAAAATGAAAAACTACCTGAGGCTCTTTGTTTTCCTTAAGAAAATCAATATTTCTCTCAGTGCTGACACTGGCAATGCGTTTAGCAATCAGCTCACGACTTGGCAGCCAGTCCGAGCTGCAGCTCCTCCGCCTCGGAACTCAGAACTCAGAACTGTCGTTGCGCATACGCCACGTTGCACCCGGCCGGCTGGGGCGTGTGTTAATAATGCGTGACATAAACTGAAGCCCCGACAAGTCCCGTCGATGGGACAAGCGAATTGAGTTGACTGGCGAATCGAGACGAGACGAGACTGACTCTAGAGCAGGGGAGCAGGAGCTGTGTTTCAGAGTGCTTCAAGTGACAGTTTGCAGTCAGTGAGGAACTGCAGACTTTGTCGAGTAAATGACATTGTCATTGTTTTATTGACGTGCTATGCAGACACACACAGAGACTCACAGCAAATAAGAAGGAGTGTTGAGGGAGCTCGCACACTTCACACATTCCCTACACTCCCTACACTCCACACACTACACTCGCAGCCCCTTAGCACTTAAATTTTTACTTAAAATATGCAAATAAGTGCTGGCAAAGTGCCGGCGGGATGTACTTCCTCCCTAATGTGTGTGCGAATGTGTGAGAATTTCAATTTCCTGCTCACACCCAGCCCGGTGCCAATCAAAAGAAAACCCCAATCGAAGGACGCCGGCTGCGGGTGAATAAATTTTGCGGCGAGGCGGTGAGCGAGGAAATTCGGAAATTAAACCAAATTGAAATTGTTTCGCGCGCACAAAGTTTTCTTTAAGTTTTGACTCTTTGAAAAGGTAGTAAAGTCTCGTGAAAAAATAAACTTTCTGAAACAAATAAGTACAGTATTTTATCAGCTACACATAAGTGGGAAACCTTATTTTAAGAACAACTTTTTAAGATGTTTTTCTGATCTGCACACTTAACCATAGTGCTTGTTTGGGCTCGCTGTAAGCCCCGGGAAAGTTTTAATTTGCAATTGACATTTTGCAAGTGCATCCCTCCTAATCCCGGCTGGCTTGAACAGGGATCTCGCAAAAGGGAGGTAGAAATAATTACAAACTGCAATTATTAGCCCCTGCTAAGGAGGCGCTGCCAAGGCAAATCCAATTAAGTGAAAAGCAAGTGTAAGCCGATGCCTTACCTGACCAGCTCACCTGATTCTCGTCTCTCTTCGTTTCCCCCTCAGCAGTTAACTGGATAACTGAAGCTTCTGACCTTAGCCTGGTTTCCTCAGCCCTGGTGGTGGGTGTTTTTTTCCCCTTGAAGTTTGTGTCCTTTTTCCTTCGGCTTTCCTTTCTCGGTCCTGTCGTTCTGCTGGCAAGAAATGAAATTGCCGAGCAACAAGAACAACAACAATGGCAATAGTAATAATAAATAATAATGGTTAAATGTGTTTACAAAAGGAGAGAGAAATCTCTTGCTGTTATCTGGAGCAAAGCCTCCACCATCCTTGCTCTTCACTCTGCGCTCGCTCTTGGACTTGGCTCACTTTTGTCCGCTGTGAACTGTCATTGCGTGTTGCACACACAAAAACACACTCACAGGCAGTCTCAGATTCAAAGGGGTGAAGGAGGGGTGCCGCGGAGGGGATGAAGCGCCCAGTAAAGTGAAACAGAATGAGATATTATGTGGCAAGAGTTGCTTCACCAGTTGGCAGTCCTACTTAATTTTTGATGCGAAAATTCCATTTGAGTCTTGAGTCTGCTTGAAGAATTTTCCAAATAAATATGGGGAAATTAGAGTGCTTGCTTTTACCTAGGATTCTGTGTAAAATAGAGGCTGGGTCTGATTTCTTAGCATTTATTTTACTTGAAAGATAGTTGAGTACAAGGTTGCAGAGTGTGAGTTTCAAGAGTTACAGATCAATTAATTCACTTTAATTGTTATAATCAGATTAACTTTCTATTCTAGATTTCTCTTCCTTAAAATAATGGTTATCTTTTCCTATTAAGACCTTCAAAACCCTCTCAAGCAACCCTCGCCGACTTTCCTCCGGTAATGAAAGTGAAAAACTGTTGCAGCTGCAGTAACAACAACAAGAAGCATTTTCGCAGCCGAGGAGAAAACTATTTCAATTGAGGTAGAAAATGAACGACAAGGACATGGCGGCATTTTCCCACTGGTTTTTTCCCCTTCCCCTCTCCCCTCTCACTCTCTGTCATATATTTTCGTTTCCTTTTGGCATCTGTGTTTTTTCTTGGTCTTGCCATGAATGAGATGCCCATTCCTCTCTATTTCTTTTTGTGTGTTTGCAGTTTAAATTGCAGTATGAAAGGAATTTCCACATTTAAGGATTCGTTTTCATTTGGCTTCTCTCTCTCAGCTTTTATGTCCTTCTCTGATTTTTTCTGCTTTTCGGGGCCAAGTGGGATAATATGTCAAGTGGCATAAGTCGGTGGCTGAAAGCCTGTGCAGCTGCCATTGATAGGATCGAAGCAGGTGTCATCCCATCGAACCCGACCCCCCTGTCTCGGCCCTCTTGTCCCGCCTGTGTCTGTGTGTGTTGGCCCGGCTTAGTCCCAGTTTGCAGTTAGACTCAAGTTGCACTAGCAAAAACAGCTGTGCCAAGTGGCCCGATTGGAAGGCAGTTGTCCAAGCAACTTGGGATTCTTTGACGATATAAAAGGGGAGTTCGACTGGCAAACGGACAGTCAGATAGCGATTTGGCAGCATGTCTACAGTGTTCATAGTGGCCCTCGCCCTGGTGTCCGGACTCCTGCAGACTGGCTACTGCCAGGATAATAAGACCACTACGCCGACGGACTACTGCCAGAGTGCCTTGTGTCACATTCACAAAAGGCACATCGCCTGCAATAACAAAGGGGTGAGTTCATACTCATTTGGGATTTAGCAAAAAAAGCGCCTGAAAGGACCTCCTCTCTTCCCAGACTCTCAGTAGGCTGTGTCCTGCGGGCGCCCAGGTGGTAAACCTGTCGGCCCTGCACGATCTGATCCTGAATGAGCACAATGCCTATCGAAATTTGCTCGCTGGTGGCAAAATCAAGCACTTGCCGCAGCCGCAGCGCATGGCCACTCTGCAGTGGCACGCCGAACTGGAGTACATGGCCACACTGAACGTGAAGCAGTGTGCCCTGCAATACGATTCGTGTCACAATACCCCGAAGTTCCGCAACTCTGGCCAGAATCTGGCTCTGATCAATTTGACTCAGATCGTAGAGCACGCCGATAATCACACAAATGACAGTCTGCCCAAGATGGACGCCGCTAATCATACAAATGAGAGTCTCGCCAAGATGACCACCGCAAATTACACGAATGAGTGTCTAATCAAGATGGCCATCGCCGGCTGGTGGAATCAGAGTGAAAATGTCACGAGCACGGATGTGCACCGCTTTCCGAAGGGCAAGCTGGAAGAGTGGGTAGCCTTTCCCTTGGGGGCCGTAACCTTGATTTAATTTCCTTTTATCCCAAACCCATTCCCAAACCAGATTCGCTCGTAATTTTGCGGTCATGGCCCGGGACAACAACACCTATGTGGGCTGCGCCGCCTTGAGGTTCGATAAGTCCCCTGGGAAGCCCCACTTCCTGCTGGCCTGCAACTATGCCAGCGACTATATCTGCGACTGGCCCCTGTACAAGGAGAAGTCCTTTGGCTGCAAGTCGGGCTTCGACCTTAAGTATCCGTTCCTCTGCAAGGCGGGCGAGCAGTACCAGCAGCCGGCCGTGGTGGAAGAGTCCACCACGCTGAAGAACACCTTCTGGATCTAGAAGGGAGGAGAGAGGAGCCTAAAATACCATGCGCCTTGGTCGAAGGGTTGGAGTGGGCGGATGTGCACTCACAGTCTATTTAACATGTTGATTTGTGTCACAGTGCGTGGCGGTCATATATCATCTCCGCATTAGCACAGACACCTTTCGAGTCAGTGATGATTATAAATAAAATAGCCAACGATATAAAAAAAAGGCTAAAAAAATAATAAGCCCTAAGCCTTATAAACATTCCTTGGGTCTTTCCAAAGACCTCTTTTAAGTCAAATTTTTTGTACATAATGGAATTTTTATTTATAATTATTTTTGTATTATTATTTCAAATACAAACTCGAAATATATTTAAAATTTATATAATTATTAGAAGTAATAAAATCATATTATTTTATAGAATCAATAGTATAACTTCTATACCTCATTACATTACCCTCTATTCTTGAGTCCTTTTTTTATAGCCAAAAAAAGAAATATCTTCCTGCCACAACACCTCTCCCAAACATCCTAAACTAAGCCATAAAAAAGCTATAAAAAAGCTAAACCCACAGCATAGTCAGCCTCACACATTCAGCTCGATTCCACCTCCCCCACATCATCATCATCATCACCATCGCCATTCCCATCAGCAGCTAAAATATGATACGCGTTGTTTGGGTCTCGGAAAAACGCCAGCGAGACGACGACAAGTTGGCATCTAATTTTAACGTCAATATACAAAATGTAAAAACGTGTCTTCATCAGCTCGTAATATAGCTGGCCTCCCCGTGCGGCTCCTCCCCTAAGTGCCTATTAATAATGCTGCAAAAGAAAATGTTTTCACTGGCTCTGCTTTATTTTCGGTGTCCATCTGCGATGAGGTCTCTACGTTTAATATGCCGCTTCTCCGTCAAATCTGAGGCTCATTAAAGTCCGCCGAGAGAAATAGGCAACATTTACGCTTAGGTTTTTTCTCGGTCGCCGTAATTAATTTCGCACTAATGCCTGCCACATTCATTATGGCTTAATTAAAATTCAACTGGAATTAGTTTCCAGCATCCACCATTATGAACTTATCAAGCCAAAAGTGTATATCTCTCTGTTTATATCTCTCTATTTTTTGTCCTAATTATATTTTAGCGGGCAAATGACATGGCTCCGCTTTGTTCTGTTACTGGTTTTGGCCCTCTCATTAAATGCGCGTAAAACTAACATGGCCAACAACATATTTCGCGCGGCGGCTCATAAAAGCATAAATACACGCATAAATAAAATAATGTACAAAGTCATGTGAGCGGTAAGAGTGGCATAAATTATTCGCTATTTGGGACAGGGAGGATGGTTGATGGATGGGCGGCTTTTAAAGGGTGTCTTTTTATTGCTTGGCTTACTTTGTAGTTCATTGTATGATTAAAAAATATCTATTTATATCATACATAAAATGAATACTTTTAATATTGTATAATGCGGTTATTTTTTCCTAAAAAAGATACTCCCAGCAAAAAATATAAACTCTTAAAATAAATTTCCTTAACTCAGTGGCATTCTAATTTTTATTAGGTGTCTTCCCATTTCACTTTTGAAGCATAAGATCCTAATAAATAATTTAAATAATGCCGTAAAATGCTTAGCAGGTCTTAAAGCCTTCCCCACATGACATTATATGGAATATAAAATATTTATGTTTCGTTATTTGGAAATCGCTGGGCACACGCTCACTCACTAACCACAGGGAATGAAATTTCTATAGACTGCCGAGGCCTATATAGGCTCTGTCCCTGAACGCTTCACGAATTTGATTGTGGACAATGATTTGATGGTCGGAACGGAATGAAAGCGGCAGAATTATGGCCTAAAGGAGGCGGCCCGGGCGTTGCATAAATTGTGGCTGAATTTAAACAAGTTAATATGATATTAGTTGGGAAGCGGGCATAAATTATGGGAGCGTGCAGCGAACAATATAAACAATATAAAGCCGCCCTGATTTAGTATTCGCCATTTGGCTGTTTAATGAGCACTCAGATGTGTCAACAGGCTAAATGGAAATTTATTTAATTATGATTCATAAGTCACAAAGCGGCTTACAGCTGGCACAACATGCAAAATGCCAGCAGCTTCGCATTCTCTATTATTTTCCCAGCTTTTCGTCCGAGTGTTTGAAGTCTGGTCTTAGGTCTAAGAGAGTCTCGGACATGAAAACATCCAAAAAGGCAATCAAAAGTTTGGCCCAAGGAAGTGGCAACACAAGGAAAATAGCTGCAAAATATAAAAACAAAAAATTGACAAAGCAAAACTTTTGATTTATGCAATTTGCGCTAAAAATACAAATCCATTTGATGACATTTGCGTGGGGAAATAAAATTTGGCCAACAATTCCAATAAAATGGCAAAGCAGGCTTTGATTTATTTGTCGTTGTGTGGGGTCCGGGTTTGATTCTGGGCATTGGGCTTTGGTTTTCGGGTAATTCCCCAAATGCTCAGCCCTCGGCCCCGGACTTGGGCGGGCAAGGGCCCTACCCCTCTCGCTCCGCAAATGTCATACATGGAGCATAATAAATGGGCGAGCAAAACTTTGGACAGGACGAGGGGGTTGCTCCTCCAGCTCCTTGGGTCCTGTGTCCTGTGTGTTGTGTCTTGTGTCAAGTCAAATGCAAATGACCGACAAATTTGCCTGGCTATATAGCCGTATATGGCGGCGGCATAGGAACGGGAGCGGATATATGGTATGTTTATGTATATATGACCGCAGGCCATGGGCACTTTGGCCACAAATTTCCACACAATTTATGCACGTCTGCGGAACGGAAGCGGAGACACTGAGGATCCCATTGCCGGATCATTTATTTTATAGTCCGTCGCTTTAAGTTATTTTTCTTCATTATTTTTTATGTGGCTCCGTGGCACTGTGGCACTCTGGCAGTGTGGCACTGTGGCTCCGGCAATTGCCAAAGGCATTTGGCAATCAGCGCCAAATGTTTGCCCAAATAATTTATACGAGAGCGAGAGTCGGCGAACAAACAAACAACAGACGCTCATCACACATACGCCCCGTTGGCCGCCAGCCATCAGCCATCACCCATTGCCCGTCAGACCAACGGCCGCCTCGAGTTCATAGACAGGATCTTAACGGCACAGTTCATTAGCGGTCCTCCTGGTCCCTGGGCCAAGAACTTGCTTTATTAATCCTCCCAGGACCAAGACAAAGGGCAGTTGTCATTAGGGGCTGTCCTTTGGCATAAACACCAAATTAAGTTTTAGTGTTTCATTTATTTTTGGCACTCTCTTCACATGCGTGTGGCTTACAGTGTGGGATTTGGGGCCTATTTGCTTTTATGGCCCCAAAACTATGAGCGGATGAGTATGAGGGCTCGTCCTGCGGCTGCTCTATGTGAGTCCTATTGCCTTTTGATTGTTTGTAATGAGCTCCTCGGCCGGGTTATGGTGCGGGTCATCAGTGGCATGAATAAAACATCGATTTCGACAGTCGGATAGTAGAGGTTGCGCAAATGTCAAGCAGTCAAAATACTCAAACTATGATTAGGTGTGGCCTTGAGTGCTTGGCTAATGTAATTTAGGGCTTACATGGATGGGATTACAGCAAAGAAAATATTTTTATTCCACCAGAAATAAAGCAAACTGTATCTCCCTTAATTGAGAAGTTACTACAATTTATTTGTTACTAATTACTTATTTATTTACCAGAATATAATCATTTTGAACACCCTCTGGAATTAAAAGCCTTCATATTCTCACAGTTCTTATTATTAAATATTATTTAATTTGACTGATAATGAATTTAAATCTTGTTAATATCGCTTTCAGCTCACGTACAGCTTATACCCCCCTTGAATTGGTAATACTTTGTTTTAATGCCGCCCCCTCATACTCTTATTAATTATTTATATGGCCCCATTGTTATTTAAATTATAAAAATCAATGGCCTGCGTTATGCATAGGGGCATAAGTGGGCGCCGTTTAATTTTCGACTTAATTGATTCGTTTGAAATGTGATTCCAGCTAATTTAATTTATTCGCCAGCTTCATTGCCTGTTTATTCTGTTCATTTGTGCGTTTATGTTGGCTTAAATGCACTGACTCTGCCATATAATATCTAAATTCTGGCTGGAATTCCCATTTCCGGTCCGCTGATCAAAACAAAACATATTCGAAGGCTCTCTCCCGCTTTCGCTGCACCTGCAGTGGCCAATTGTGCGGCAAACATAATTCAATTAACACCAAAAAATACACTCCAATTCCAACAGATCCAACAGATATATAGAGTTAGAAAGAGATAGAGAGAGAGAGATGGATAGAGATAGCGAGGGCCTGGTGGAAAGAGAGGACCAGACGCCGAGTGACCGGAAAGTGGCGCTTTACAATTTGTGCAATTTCCGCCTCCGAACCCAACATCAAACAGAAAATCTCTCCACTCCGGGAAATAAAGAGAAAAAACTTTTCTCCCGTTTGATGTGTGAATTGCGCAAATATTTTTGTTAAAATATATTCTCCCTCCCACACGCGCATTCATCTCATGCTCGCTTTTGCTCTCTTTTTCCGCGCAAACTTGTTAAATTGAAAACAAACAAAGAATGTTTTTTATATAATGCGATTAGCGGCTTTGGCCTCGGCCTCGGCCTCGGTCGCCATCGAAATCTGTTAGCCGCTTATGCAGCTCGATTGAAGTTTAATTGAAAGCGAAACAATATTGGGCAGAAACCACATTAATTGACAGTTGATGTTGCACGTCATTTTCCAGTCGAAAGTCCACACCAGCTCTGGCTTCAATTTCAATTTATTGCCATTTAATAGATGTCGTCCTGGTTCCTTCAACAGAGAAATCTAATTAGCATTTCGGTCCTGCCCCGCTGGCACGCCTCTTTTGGCCGGATGACATGGCTGAATGGCAATAATTGCTTAAATAAACACCAAGACAAATGCACATTAATGAACGTCAGGGCGGTCGGGCTGCCTGAAATGTGAGTTATGGCGAGTGCAGCTCAAGACCGGGCCACATGCAATGAAGAGCACACCAGGCCCGGCCAGAGGGTATAATATATATGGGGAATATAGTAGGAGTCACCGGGACAAAGAGCTCTGCCCGTTGCATGTCGACATGGTCATTCACATTGCCATCAACTGGTAGGTGCAAGGCATAAGATTGTGGGCACAAAAATAGGGAAAGTTGAAGGGAATTTGCAGGGAATCGAGCTATAATTATGGAAATTAAATAAATATTGTATTTTAAGATATATTTAAGGGATTAGCTCGAAAGTATTTCGAAGAAGTATTTAACGAAAGAAAGATTCAATACAAATAATACCTAGACCAACTTAAGAGCCCAAAGAAAATTACTAAAATTAAAATAAATATATTCGTTGAATGGTATATTTATTTATAATACTCTCCCAATCCCACATGTATATTCATTACCCGCACAGTCAACCACATGAAGCATAAATAGACAATGCGTGACGTTCCTTCTTTGCCGTCGGTGGACTTTAACATGGCAATTATGCATTTTTAATCAGACCACAATAATGCTTCCCGGAAAGGCTTTTCCCATTGATTTTTCGCATTAACCAATTGACATACATCCCACACATCGAAGTGAACTCTTGTGAACCCCTTTGGGAACACTGAAATATCTATCTATAAATATACATTTCTATATTCCAATAAGCCAAATCAAACATTGTGAACGGCAAATCAAATTGTAAAGAATCATTCCGATTCAGTTTCGGTTTCTGGCTACATTTGCATACAAATGCAGGCAGGATTAAAATCAGAATTCGATATGCCACAAGCCACATACACACGCACACCCGCCCCAAGGATTTTCCGAACAATATTTTACTGCTCAAGACATTCCGGCATTGTTGTAGGGAAAGCTCAGGAGAGAGAAAGAAGCAGGGCGAGGGAAAGGGAAATGGAACAACTTACCCAACTTCTTCAATTACAATTTGATTTGCAAATGACACACAGAGCAACATGGCAAGAAATTGAAGTGGAAAACTTGCCGGGGGAGGCGAAATGTGAAAAGTCGGGTTGAAAAAGTTAAAGCCCAGGGCGGGCCAAGTGGAATTAAATGTTTGTTAAAGGTTTCGACTGATTAAAAATGATGGAAGGCGCTCCTTAAAAGTTTACGGTTATAACTCTGCAAATGCAAAAAATACTTTCTGCTAGAGGTGAGAGGAAAAAGTAATTAAATAGGAAAGAGTAGAAATATCTATGGTGGAATGTATAATAATTTGATATTGAATTATAGTATTTATTTTCTTAGTCCCATTTGGTTTAATAAATAAAATAATAATCATTCTACAAGCTTATATTTATAATTTATTTTCAAAAATATCAATATTTAGAAAAATGAAATAAAATAGTAGTAATATCTCAGTCGATATATTTTTCATAAGATACGCCGTGCTCTAGGACTCCCATTGAAGCCTAGAAAGGGTCCAAAAACCCTCAACAACTCTTCAGGCAATTGAATCCTGTAAGCGTGGAATTTTTTCATAACGCCTGGCAATAAAATGTAGCAACATTAAAAGGGCGGTGCACATAAATAAAGAAATCGCTGAGTAAAAAATTGGGTTAAAAATTAACTACACCAAATTTAAATCAACCGAGGGGAGGGAGAGGGAAGTGCGCTGTTGGTTGTTGCCTGTCAGCGAATCCTTCGAAGCCTGCGGGAGCCGTAAAAAATCGGCTCGCTGGGCAGCGGCAGGCTGAATGCGGACGGAGTCCTGCCCGGCAGCCCCAATTCCTGCCCGGCAGCCGTAAATAAAGCGCCGCAAACATTAATAACTCCCATTGGGTGTGTTAACAAGCAATGACCAAAGAGGGCCGTACCCGGCAGGACTGGGATTTCGGATTCGTCCTTCGTCCACCGTCCATCGCCTCTCCATCTAGCCCTCTTCCGCCTGCCCTTCTGCCCCCCGCCAATGTGCATAAATTGCAGTAAAAATGGCGCAAAAATTTTACATTTTGTGGCTGTTGTGAAAAACGATGTGCAGCCAAAAAGTCCAGAGCGAAAGCGAGCGAGAATAAGTAACAAAGTAACTGAGAGGCAGGCAGAGGCAGACAGGTAAAAAATTGCGCATACGCCAGGTGCGCCACCCCACATAAAATGTTTGAGTGATGAGGCAGGACGTCCAGGAAGGAGGGTAATGCATGTAAGACAATCATTTTGACAGGCACTTCGCCGTGCTTACTCCGCATTAGTCCTGCGGCCTGCCTGCCTCCGTCCCGTCCTGCTCCTCCGGAATCCCGAATCCGCCCCTGGCTTCGTGTTACTCATTGGCCCGTCGCTCGCTTGGCTGCCTCCTGATTACTATGCACTTTGATACTTATCTTTAATTGAGGTGGCCTGCTGCAAGGACCTGAAGGAATACAAAAGCCCCGTCTGCCACGCCACGATGAGCACACTTTTCATACTCGCACTGGCGAGGAACACGCTCTGTCTGCCAGGATCTGGCTTGGCTTGACAAAATGGGGGTTTGGGTGTGGAAAAGGTGATAAGGAAGTCTTTCAGATTTCGTTGCGGTGTGCAAATAATTCATTCTGATAAGCAACATATTTTACAGCGCTATGAAATCGTATTAAATATTAATATTATATTGTTATGGGAGCTATATAGGTTCGAAAGAAAGGGACATTTGTTTCCCGGAAACTCTAAGAGTAATTAAAGCTGGGAATACATTATTTACAGTGACAATTGCTTCGAAGAACCCTCATAAATCGACCACAATCGCCGAATACAGATAAACAAACTCAGTGTAATTTACCAACGAATATATGCTGTGTTCCCCTGCATATATTCCATATTTAACCGCGTGCCACAGGAGCAGTTGAACTTTGTTTCAATTAATCGTTAACCCTTCCGGCAGCCGGCTGCCGGGGTTCATGGCTCTTGGTTCGGTTCGACGTTTGCTGCTGCGGTTGCCCACTGCCAGCTTTATAAATATTTAAGGCCATTAAACAGACACAGGGCACACACGTGCATACATTGTGTGTACACACACACTCACAAGAGTAATCCTGGCCACACTCGCACATGGCCGGGACTAAGCGTTTTATGGCTCTGAGCCATTGTTGTAGTTGCGGTCCAAGACCAAGTCGCTTGCTCTTCCTCTCCCCTGGCTTCCCCCAATCGTAATCGTTATCGTAATCGTAATCGTTATCGTGTGTACCTGGCGGCAGGACCTGGCTGCAATTGTTTTCCCGTTACCAGGGTGAGCGGCGACGATGTCTGCGGCGGATGCCAAGGCTAATTTTGCGTAAAATGAGAGCCGCCTGAGCAGCCGCTCGAATGATTCATTATGGGGCCCAGGGGACTCGTTGCATGTGCATCTATGCAAATGAACACGACTAGGAGGGAGCAGTTGGTCCTAAAGGACCTTCCGGCCACAGGCACCCACCCACGCAGGGCGAATCAATCATAGATTGTCAACGACCAGGCCGGCGTATACGTGATATTTCCACGCTCCCCTGCGGACCCGCTAATTGATTTATTGCCCGAAATTAATTCTATCGCAGCGCATTAATATTTATTGCACAGGTTCCGCTTCCCATTTGGTTTCAGATTGTGCGGGAATACCTTGACCTTTGGCTATGATTTTTGTCATGATGATTTCTGTCATGAATCGGTGGACCGAAGGACTGCTGAATAATTTACATTTTTGGATTTGCCCGCAGCCTTTCAGACGGCCCCTCAAATTGCTGCCATGAATAAATGAGTTGTTCAAGCGGGCCGAGTACAAAAGCCCGGCTAACGAGTCCGTACAAACAATCTCTGTGAGGGTGGCGTCCGGTCCATATCCCTCTCCCAACCTTCTATTTGCTGTTTTATAAAAGCAATACGCATATGCCCGGCATGCCATTGCAGCTATGGTATTTGCATTCACTCTCCTGCAGTGTTTGCCTCGGAAGAGTGGAGGCGGAGGTTTCCCTGCTGTTTTTCCCCCGGAAAACCCTGAAAGGCGCTTGTAGAGCTTCTGCTGGCCGGCAGCTCTTTAAGTTCTGCGGTCTGTTCCTGGCTTCTGGAAACTGGTAGCTGGTAACTGGTTACTGGAACTCCTGGTTAAATGACACCAGGCCAGCAGATGCCTGGCTAGCGGACCGAAATTCGACATATACAGAGAACAAAATAATACGTACTTTAGCCATTTCTATAAATAAAAAAGAATTCTTGAAATAAGAATCTGGGTTATGTATACATATTGTATATCTGTAACCATTTAATAACTACAAAATATACAAAATAAAACAACCAGAAATGGAATTTAAAATATAAACAAAAATCAATCCTTCAAATTAAATCAGAAAACCTTTTTTATTTATTGAGCAAACATTCCCCGAGTGCATCTTCTCGAAATGAGCATTGACTGATGCCATTACAGGTGGCCATTGAATGCATTTTCCGACCAAAGGCATTTCCTTCACATCCAGCCTCGAATTTCCCTCTTTCTGCTTTCGGTTTGCGGCTGAATTCCATTTCGGTGGCTGCCAGCACGAATGCGGCAAATACTTGACTCAATTACCAGGGAAATGCTTTCTTATTCCACCTGGGGCTTTTACATATCGACGAATGGCTGAGTGTACTTGCAAATATACTGAGGGAATTGGCCAATTCTTTCATAATTTGTAGTGATTTTTCATTGGCATTCTGGCATTTTATTTAACTTCACTCTGGAACATTTTCCCGGACCCAGCGGGAGTCGCCGGCACCCATTTCATTTCGTAAATGGCAAAGTTTATGAGCTGCGCCATTTGGGAGTCAGTTTAGATTGTTATTTGTTTGTTTTGTTTGCCGTTGTTTTGCCCTTTTTTTGCCTCTGGCCCCACAGCTAGATTCCTTTTAGGCGGAAATGAAATTTTTGCAGTTTTACAGTTTTACAATTTTCCCATAGCCATTCCCCCATAGTAGCCTGGGTTAAAAAGGGTTCCGAAAAGGGGTTTGAGTGGGCTATAAAAGCTTTTCCGCTTTTGCTGACGACGAAGTCATAGAAAGTCGTCGACGTCGCGTCGAGTAATTAGAAAATTAACCCCAGCCAGCCGGTCATAAATGAAAATGAAACAACAACCGTGTTTTCGCAATGCGAACTAAACAAAATTAAACAGAACAAAAAACGAAACAAAACCGAAATGGAAACACCGACAACTGGCACTCCACATGGTCGCCACTCGCAGAGTCAGCCAGGCGAAGGCCACTTAAGTGACTCTTTTTGGGCGGGGAAAAGCGTGAAACGGAGCCCTGCCACTAACACATAGACGGGGAAAAAACGAGGGTATCAACCTTAGTGTGGGTTGTGTCATCGCTTTAATTAAAGTGTACTACGTGGCACATGTCAGGGTGCAGTTTGCCGGAATTTTTATTTTGCCTGAATTTTTATTTGTCCCAAAACCAAACCAAACCAAAAAAAAAACGGAAGATGAACTGGGAGGCGTGTCCTTGACAGCAGGTGCTTTTCGCATTATGACATGCCACTTTGTCCCCCCAATAATTTCCCACTTGAAGCTGTCTTTGCGGCATCTTATCTGTATACTTATAAATGTTCCATATATATAAATGTCGTGTATATAAATGCCTCCCTCCGATTTCAGGGCTAGCCGTGTGCTACCAGCGGCAATCCGTGAGCAACAACAATCACAACAACGCCGAGGCGAAGCCCACACACTCGCCGCCGTCGCATTATCCGCACGGCCACAAATGGAACGAGCCGTACTTTGATCTCACGATGCCCAGGAACATCACATCGCTGGTGGGCAAATCCGCATATCTCGGCTGCCGAGTCAAGCATCTGGGCAACAAGACGGTGAGTAGCGGGAAAACACTGGGAAAACCCAAAATCCTATACCTAGAATTAAGCTATATAGAAAATAGAAGAAACCATGAAACAGATACAAAAGCATAGACGAGAAACTTCATTGGAACTATCTGAAAGTATGAACACATTTATTATACCATTAAAATCAAAATTAAATATGTTAGAGACTAGTCTTAGTCGGAATTAATGGAGATTTCAAGTCAGAAGAAATTTCTAAATGTTATATTCAACAAAAGAAACATCTAAGCTTTGACCACAATTTACTTCCCTGAACAGTCTTGATGTTTCTGCGATTTCCCTCAGTGTAAGCAAAGTCAACAGAGGGACAACAGCCGGAAACATCTCGTATTAATAATCTTGATTTTTATTTACATTTAATAAACAAAGCACTCCGGAAGCGGGGCGGTCGCAAGTGTGGCGAATGTGTCACCAAATATCCACTTAGAAGGCCGACACACACACACAGAGAGAGACAGTGAGCGGGGTTATTAAATTTGCTGCCAGTTTATTATGTAATACGTGACAGCAGACGCACACACATGCTGACCACTTGGCGACCCTTTTCCTCTCCTATTTTTTTGGCGATGGCGTCACTTGATCCGGCGACCCAATTAAAGTCTCCCCCAGCCTCAAGTCCCAACGAAACGAGCGCTACGTACCGAAAGTGTTGCAATTCAACGATCAAAATTAAATTGGTTGCCATAACAAAGGGGGGATTGCGAGTCAATTTGCCGCAGACACAATGCGGAAATATTTTGCACGCATTTGCCAAAAAATATTCGATGGCTGCCCATTTGGCCGCCCAGGAAAAGCAGCTGGGAAAGTTTGCAGGTGTTGGCAGGCCCGCAAAACGTTGATTACGTTAAGCGATTTGGCCACGGTCACGGGCTCTAGTCCCTCCTTCTGCGGAGGGGTCATAGATTTCCTCTTGGCCAAATCCGCTTCCGCAATCAGTAAACTACACACAGCCCCTAGTTAACCGGGCGGGCCCGAGCTCGGTTTTTGGCCAACAGTAAATTTATGGCCAGGCCTGGGCTAAAGTTTACTTTCCCCATTTTTTTTCGACTTTTTTTGGCCTTCCTCTTTTTTTAAGAGGTACTCTTGGCGGTGAAAGGTATATCTAGTATTGATAGGTCTCGATTTCAAGTTAAATATATTTAACAACCGAAGGGAAATATTATTTAACTGTTTTATGAGTTCTGGTTAATATGAAATATTTTTTTTACTCAAATACTTGGCTGCACTGAAAAGTATGAAATGTTTTCTGTAATCTCTTGCCGGGTATCAAATAGTCTGAGACCTTTTTTATTTTATGCTGCCATTGCAGAATTAGACATTCGGGCAGGCAGGAAAGTGGAACTGCACAGATGGATGCCACACAGTTGGCTGACTCCGACTCCGACTACGGCTGCCCGTCTGTCTGTCTGTCTGTCTGTCTGTAGGTCGGTGTGTGTTATTGGTTAGACAGTTAGCCGCATAAACAAGGAGCCTTCGCTCCCGGAAAAAAATACAACAAGAACAAACCAGGCTACACAAAAAACTTGTATCAAATGTAGTGGGCAATGTCGAGTGAATGTCGCTCTGCAGAGAGCCGGAAAATGGACAGGAGACGCCGAAGTGCGGGGCATATCATTTTCCGGGTCTGCCATGCGTTCCGCACACTAATTCCGACTTGTATGAAAATTCTATCTTTGAGCTGCATAAATTGTGTGGTTTCCTGGTCTCTTTAAAGTCACTCCAAGTGGGTAGTAATAGGTACCCTCGTTGCAGGTTGCCTGGATACGGCACCGCGACCTGCACATCCTCACCGTGGGCACGTACACCTACACTACGGATCAGCGGTTCCAGACCTCCTATCACCGGGACATCGACGAGTGGACCCTGCAGATCAAGTGGGCCCAGCAGCGGGACGCCGGGGTCTACGAGTGCCAAATATCCACGCAGCCGGTGCGCAGTTACTCGGTCAACTTGAATATCGTGGGTGAGTACAATTAGAAAAAAAGATTTTAAGGAGATTTTTGGTTATTTATAAGTATTTGTAATAAAATCTGAATGAGTTGGATACATTTTTGAACAGGAATGGGAAAAACCAAGAATAAAATACTTTAAAATATGTATTCTTGTTATAAGGATATTATCTTAAGAAAACCAACCAAAAATTATAGAAAAATAATAAAGGAGATACCATTAGAATATAAATAATAATATAAATATTTCTCCCATATTCATAAGAAAGAACCCATTCAGGATAAAACACTTACAGAATATTAAGTACTATATAAAATATTTGTGAGTATTTACACAAAAATCACGTTGGCAGAGTTATGACTTTCTTTTGGTAATTGAGCGATATGTGTGGAATAAATAAAATCTTTTTTATTACATGCCGGTATATTTATGTATAAAATGCTGCTTAAAATAAATTTAATAGAACTTCATAAAGTTACATTTTTGAGTATGCGCTACCCGAGCCCACGTTCTGTATATTTAAATACTGATATATCCGCGAAGGAATTCAGATAGTCAGGACCATCGTTCGACTGGGGAATTTCACATATTTCCTCTCTGTATCATTCTTGCATATTCATGCAATTTCCAAGAGTGTAAATTATGCACACTTGGCAATCGTCGCAGCAGGATATAAAAACAGGACGCGACTTCGCCGGTAAATATGACAGAGGAATTTTTGAAAAATTCTTTCAGACAGATTGATGGACTGAAGGGAGTTGGCACAAAAAAAAAAAAAAACAAGCTCAACGTGCGCATAAACGGATATCGACATTTATATATACACATATATATACGGGTGGTATTAAGGTGTAGATAACAGGGAAAATAAACTGCGCAACAAAAGCATTCGCCAACCATAAATTTATACGGGGAAAAACCAACAACATTCATTTCTCCTTTATCCCGGGGCCACAAAACGTATTTATATTTTGCCCGAATTATTTTTATGGTTTTTCTAAATCAAACAAGCTAACAAGCCCCTCTCTCCATTTGGGGAGTGGAATAAGCCAGAATAACAAATTTGAAATCGTGATTGGAAAAGCAATTTGATGAAATAAAACTTAAAGTTTTTCTCCCAAAATAATAGCCAACCAATTACAAATAAATTATTTATTAAGCTCTGCTACGCCCCGTTATTATAATGGCGGGTCCCGGTCTATTTTCGGCTGTGTACTTTAGTTAATTAGTTTAGCCCGGGTTTTATTATAATTATTTGAATGATTTTCTATTTTGGTATCACGTATTGTTTGCTTTATTTCTGTCTTTTGTTTATGTTTTTGGTTTGCCCCAACACCGCCACCAGATCTGATTGACGCCGAGACGAGTAACACGATGCAGCAGTATTATAATGACGACGCCTTCTATATAGCCGCCGATCGGGTGTACCAGTCCAGCGATGACGAGTTTGCCGGGATGTTTGGCCCCATTCAGACAGTGGCTGGTTAGTGAGATACAAATTGGTGAATTTGTGTCGGCCTTGACGTTGGTGAATTGTTGATTTCCGGCTCCCAGACCGCCGCAGCATACTTTTTGGCTGACTGATAAGTGTAACCGCAGAAAAAAAAGATGGAAAACACGAGGAAGACAGACAGAGATGAGAGGTGTGCTCGAGGGCAGCCATGCATGCATATTATTTTTTAATATTTTACAGCATTCCTCGTGCCAGTGTGTTTGTGGAGTCAAGTACGGGCGCCCGGGGCAAGCACTTTTCTGGCTCATGATGAACAAATTGCTTTCCAACAAGCTTTTACCCACTAACTTTGCCAGCTTGTTACAGTTACTGTTACTCTGCCACCTATTATTTCCTACCTTTTTCACAATTTTTCGTTCACCTTTCTCTCCCTGGTGCTGGCGCCATTTGAGAGCCGGAAAATTGCTAGACTTTAACCAAGGCTTTCCGTTGTTTTTGAAAATTGCTATAATTATGGGAGGAAACTAAACCCGATATATTAATTGAGTTTAAGCAGAAAGGTCAGATTTGAAGTTGCAAACTTTTTAATTTCCTAACAAAATAACCTTTAAACAAATTAATATTTGCGAATAGCTATTTATTTATTACTTGGGGATAAATATATACCATAAGGTAAGATATAAAACAAAATCTGGCCATAGTAGCCAGACTTTCATCTCTACCTTTCATTGCCCAAGTGTTTTGTACATTTAATTATACCCAAAGCCCTTGAAATATTTATTTTTCCGGCGATGCTGTGAGTCAGTGATACAGGGGTAGAGTCTTGCAGAGCAATGGGTACTCCTTGCTTTTCCCATGAGCACACAGGCTCTCATTGAAGCTGCCCGCTTCGAAGAGGGTCCCGGACGGCAAAGGTCCTGCGCTGTAGTAGCAGACGAGGGCATAGTGCGCTTTCCTCAGGTCATAGTCCTGGCCGGCGGCACACCCCATGTGGGTGGAGCGATCGGTGAGGATGTTGGCGATGTTGTCGCCCGCCTCTACCGTGTTAATATTTTCCAGGTCGTGGACCTCGTCCATCCACGCATCGGTGAGTTCGGTAATTTTGCGCACATTGGACGGGCGGTGCGATAGCCTGCGGTAAACGGTTTCGTCGTAGTTGAAGGTGACATCGGGAAAGTCATCGGTAGCCACGCAGGAGTCGTTGGGCAAAGCCCTCCGACAGCCCTTCAGGTGATACTCGGCCACCAAGGCCAGATAGTCATCCCAGATCAGCTCGGGCATCTTCCGGGCCTTCGGCAGGTTGGTCGAAAGCCCGTAGGCTGCACCCTGACGGTACTGGTTGTGTACGGACAGCAGGTACCGCTGGAAGTTCTGCATATTCGCCAGGTCATGGAAGCGCAGACACTTGTCCACATCGAAAGTCTGTCGGAAATGCAGGTGGGAATTAAGTTGGTTTGTTGCCAGACTACATCCCAATGGCCTCCCTTACCAAGCTGTTGTTGCATCCAATGTGGGTTTTTTCCCCGCAGGACGGAATGTTACAGAAATCTATGGCCAGGCACGTTCTCAGCCCCAAGAGCAGGCTGAGGCACAGGCAGAAGAGCACCTGATATTGTTGCATTTCCATTCGGTACTGAAAACTACTCGGGAAACGTGCGTTGGGTAATCCGAGTAAGGTGCAATACAACAAAACAGCTGCTGAGTAAATTAAGTGGGCACTGAGTTGTGAGAGTTGTATTTCCCCTTAGGAACTAAACAGTAAACAAAACTGATAAGCAAAAGAGTGTAGTTAATGATTATTGTAATCAATTAGAAACAAAGGCAGGTAATTCGTGACTAACTTGATTAGAAAGTCTTAACATTCTTTGAATTTGTAACTAAATAAACCCTTTAAATCTTTTTAGGATGTATCTTAAAGTATGCAAAGCACACAAAGACTCTACATAAAGTTTTCCACACTTTTAAATACCTAACAAATTGATTTTAAAACTCTAAAGATTGCTTAATCATTTTATTTGCCAACGAAAGCACCATAAATATGCATCCTAAACTAAAGAAAAACAAGCAAAATGTTATGGGCAGCCAACGAGCACATTAAATTACAGAGTCGCCCCTTAAGCTGGACAGAATTGAGCCATAACCCATCTTGAAATCACTCCCAACTCTGGACAGCCTTGTCCCTTCCAAAACTTTCCATTCTCCGGCCGCCTGACAGGCCCTAATCGATTATTTAACGTGCTGACTTTGACTGGCGCTGCATTTCCCACTTCGACACGAGACTCTGGACCATGGAAATTTCCGACAATCGAGAGCTGGACCGGATGGGCCTGATCAAAAATCGTGGGAGTGGCTGGGAGGGGCTTGTGGCACGGGTACATGTCACTGGTCGCCCGGCCGATGTGCGGGAAATTGGGAAAACAAAACCATTTCGAAATTTCACAACTCGACAGAGGCGAGAGCGAGCGCTGCCAACGGCGCTGATTAGGCGACGTAACCGAGTGATTAGCAGAGCTCCGAACTGTAGGACTTATAAAGGGCATGGCGGATGCATCGCATAATGGATGGCATAACCGGAGCTCCACTGTAATAAAGCGCCACAACCTCTATCTCTCTCTCTCTCTCCGCAGTACCCACGGCCACCATTTTGGGAGGTCCTGATTTATACGTGGACAAGGGCAGCACTATAAATCTCACTTGCATCATCAAGTTCAGCCCGGAGCCGCCGACCCATATCTTCTGGTATCATCAGGATAAGGTAAATATCTCTTAAAATCAATTTACAGTGCACGGGCGGAAGAAAAAAGCTGAACTGAAGACCCAGCGGGCGAGGGGAAAAACCAATTTAAGGTTTTCCTTTTTGGTGCCAAATTATCTTGCAATAATTGAGTTTGTGCGCAGTAAAAAGCGCAAAAAGCCGGGGGAGGAGCACACGGGGGAGGAGCAGGAGCAGTAGGAGGTGGAGGCGGGCCACGCCCAGCCAATTGCTGCAGGATAAACGTTTTTAACTTTTATGAGCTCTGGGCTGGCGCCTGTCAAGTATGAGGGCGTTGGTGCACAGTGAAACAAATATTTAAATTAAATTAAAACTGAAAAACTTTGGAGATCGCAAAAAATTTAAATTTTTGAAATATGTATTTCTAAATTATATATATTTAAATTAAAATACATTTCATATATTTTTATGACACTTAAGTAGCTAAATTCCTCGTAACTCTGCCTTGTTCCAGTGTGCGAGAGTGAGTTTGTTCGCGTTTGTTTACGCGTCGTATACGTAACGTATTTAATTTTGGCTTTTATGATTATGAGAAAACATGCTTTTGCATTTAGCTTAGGCCCCTCCAGCCCCTCCAGCCCCTCCCCGCCCCTTGGGCTTGGGTTTCAACTTTTTGCAACGAGGGAAAATCGCTTTTAATATGACAACCTCGGCCGCTTGGCGCTTGGCTTTTCCTCCGAATTTCCCCCATCCGCAGGTGCTCAGCGAGGAAACCTCCGGCGGGCGGCTGAAATTCAAGACCATCAAGTCTGAGGAGACCAAGTCCATTCTGCTCATCTACGACGCGGATCTCCTGCACTCCGGCAAATACTCGTGCTATCCATCGAACACGGAGATAGCCAGCATACGCGTCCATGTCCTTCAGGGTGAGTTTCCTTGGCATTTCCTTCTCATGTTCCTTATTTTTTCTTTGTAGCTTTTTGTTGGTTTCTTTTTGTGGGTATAGAGCCTCTTTAAGGCCGCCTTAATTGGATGCTCAAGTTTGATAATGCGAATTATACATTCATGCATCTGCTTGACCTCGATTTGTATGCATTAAACTTGCAGCAGCTCGCTCGCTCTTTGTTGGCCAAACTTTGGAGCAATTTATGAACCAGTGGTCAGAGCAGAAGGACACTGGGAAAATATATATCATATTCGAGAACGAACGTTTTATGGGAAAATATATTAAATACCTTTTTAAGTATTATATTTCTCACTTAGTTTCCTTTTAAAGGGTATTTACGATGTTAACAGATTTAAAATAAATTAACTTTAAGTAAGTAACTGATAGGTACATTAAATTCCTTCCTAAGAAACTAAAGTTTTCTCTATCTTTTCCCATAAAAATACCTTATAAGAGCGAGTAGAAAGGCATACAAATTGTTAAAGTCGAGCCTTTATTGTGGCGGCGACAAACTACAAATTGCTCCTCATTCATGTCAAATCTGTGGCCATCTTTTTCACCTCTGTCTCCTTTTCCATTTTCCTGCTTTTCCGTACAGGCGAGCGACCGGAGGCGATGCAAACGAACGCGGCGCCGGCAGCCGTTGCCTTGGCGTCCTGTTGGTCCTGTCAGGCGGTCAGGGTAATTAGCACAATGGTGGCGGCCCTCGTATTGTTGGAGGCCTGCTCCTCGCTGCTCCTGCCGGGATGTGGAGGAGGAGCCCTCGCCGGGGGTCGACCAAGTGACCCCAAGGATGCCCAGCCCGACTGCGTACCCTCCTCAGCCTCTGCCCCCTCGGTCGTCGGTGTCAATAATGGCAGCCGGATTGCACGGTGATAAATTAATGTCGCCCCGCTGGAATTCCACCGCCAATGCAGCTGCAGCACCTAAATGCAGCAGAAATGATTTATAGCCGAAGTCAGGGGGAAGCAGCAGAGGAGCAGCCGTGTAATACCTTTCCGGTAAAAAATACCAACTAATTATGCTAATGACGGGGAGGGAGGAAGCTGCTGCTCCCCCGTAAGTTGTAAGTAAGCGTGTTTCTAATTAAGTGGGCTGGGGATTAGTTAGTTAGGCGGAAATCAGAGCCATGTACATAAACTTCTCACGTAAATTGCCGGCTCAGTGGCGAACTTGGCAACTGGGGGGCGCTTTGAAGGAATCATCAAGTTGGAGAACTATACTCAAGTGGATTGCTGCTAGAGCCAGGCCTAGTTGGTTAAACAAATACTGAAATAAATTAAAGTGTAAAAGGGAGTGTAAAGAAAATACCTGGAGAAGTGAAAGCAATTATTCAGGCGGGGAAATAATTTATTCCGAGGGTGCAAGCCGATGTAAGTTGATCACAAATATCCCTTTTGTACATAGTGGCACATCATCAGGCTTAGGGACTCCCCAAAGTAATGCTTTCAGATCTTCAGATATTTTTAAAGCACCCTCGGATAGCAAAATAGTTATATTATGTAGCGAAAGATTACTCAGATTGTTGTACATATTAAGGATTCGTGTGTTGTCCTGTATAGCCTAGAACGTAAGCTTTGTAAATATTCCTAGAAATACCAGTAGCTAACCTGTTTCAAACGAACTTCTTCGAAGGTTCCTAAACTAATTCTTACCACTTCGCTTTCTGAAGAGAGGCCATGAAAAATTCCTGTCAGAAACGAGCCACTTCCCGGGCTCACAATTTATTTAAAAGAGTTTCCCCAAGTCATGTGGTGGCAGTTCCTGTTTTCCGAAATGGGTTCGATGCTCCAAGGGAAATTTAGAGCTCCCATTTCGGCATGTCCGGTTGCATTTTCGACCCCCCCTCCCTATCCAAAGTGGCAAGTCACTTCTCACTCTTGTCAACAAAATATTTGCATTTCCATGTGCCAGGCCGGGACTCCTGGAGGAGCTCCTTCGTCCTGTGCCACATTTAAAAATGTATGGTCGCTGTCCGGGGCATTGAGAAGCCATGGCCCGTGAGGGGCCCGAGTTTAACTGATCAAAATTGTAAATAAACCCGCATATACGCCGTATGAATAAACTATAAACAGTACTCGAGTATTTATGTGGTAGTCTCATACGTTACACAGTGCCCGCAAATGGACATGAACATTTATAGGCATATATACAAACATTTATAGTATATAGAGTGTACGTATCGATATTAAAAATGTAAACCGAACGCATGCAAAATTAGTCGCGTCATGTAAATGAATGTTTAATGGGTAAATTAATGTTGCTGTACGAAACACAACCATGGAAATAATTGCAATTAAGCAAATAAAATAATATATGTTATAAGCATTAAATAGCAAGTAATATTCATATACCAAAAGCCGAAAAGCAGCAAACAAAACACACACAAACTTTGTTGACTTTTGTTGCAAACAAAAGTGGCAGCAAAACACGCATTATAAAGATTATGAAATTGTTTTTAATTTTTAAGCAAGGTAGCGTAACGTAAATATGGAAATCGGTATGGAAAATTTCAATAAACGTTTTTTTAGTTACTACCATCAAATGATAAATATGTATAACAAAAGCCCGGAGTTTTCTTTGATTTTGGTGTGGGTTTTTTTAGGGGCCAGAGCAGAGCAGAGCGACCGCATGCTGAGCGAATCCCGGCAAGATTTATGCAAATATTTTCCATTGCCATTCATGCATTTAGCCAGGGAATTTTAATGGGCCACACGAACACACAGACAAAGGAATGCCGGGGCGGAGGAGGCCCCCTGGGAGATGGCAAGTTTCTTCGCTTTTTTCGGGGCGAAGGCGGCATATTCCATTTTCCATTTTTCAGCCTAATAAAGCCGCAATGCAAAGGCCGGAAAACTGACGGCAAGAAGAATGGGCATTAAGTGCCTGGCTGGCAGCTGTCCCTACGAATACAATGATTTTGTGCACTGAAAGAAAATCGAGGAAAATAGGGAGTACTTTATGAAAAACATTTACTTTAAGTCCTGCAATTTTAGGGCTTTCTAGAGAGGTAGGTATAGTTAATAAAACGTAACTTAGACGCTTAAAAGCAAGTAAAATTGATTTTTAAATTGTAAACAAATCTCATGAGCTAATGTTCCTTATATGTTATTATTATTTTATTATTAGTTCTCTCTAAATTTGACCACTAGACATCCCTTCCCCAAACATTTTCTGCTTGTGCATGCGGTTAGCATTGGGCCATGTGTGGTAGGACTCTGTTTGCGCTTTGGTAAGACATCAAAAGCCGTTAACATAAAAGTTTATTATATGACAAGTAAGTATGTATCTGTCCTCCTTTGTGTGTGTGTGTCTTGGCACGGGCAAATAGCGGTAATATCATGCCAAAAAGTTTAATAGCGCACAACCTCCCACTTTTCTCGCTTTCCCCCCCGAACCATCAAGCCGAATTGAGTGGAAAGCGTAAGGAGCGAATAAGACGCATAAGGCACATGAAGCGGAAAGCGGAAGGCCCCCGTTCCCCCGCTCGTCCGCCGGAAAGAAAGTATTACCCGAGATGATGACGACGCACAATGGGGCAAAAGATAGAGATACATTGCAAAAATCAACTTTTTGATGAC